>PVJA010007378.1:0-68828 GCA_004027025.1 Myocastor coypus | reverse complement strand
AGGTTCAAACTCACGACCTTGCACTTGCCAGGCAGGCACTTGTGCCACGGAGCTATCTCCCCAGCCCCTCATATAAAAGCTGAATGAAAAGTGATAAAGCCTGAAGTAATCAGCCACTATTACTCTCTATAAAATATCATGTGTTACTATCATATGGTTTTTAGTTTGCCTGTGAACATTTTTGGTAAGAACACACAAGCTGTTACAGAAACAACAAATTATTTTATGAACTTAATGCCATATTATATTTTTATATGTGAACTTCTAATTATATCTGCCCCCCCCAGATTTGTATACTCCTAAGCATATTAAGAAAACAAGTTATATTAGTATTGATGCAACTAATGCATACTTTAAAAATTTTACTATTTATTTATTTACTTATTTATTTTGAGACAAAGTCTATGCATCTAATCCATGCTGGCCTTTAGCTTGCTTATGTAGCCCTGCCTGGCCTTGAGCTCACAGTGATCCTTCTGCCTCCTCTTGCTGAGTCCTGAGATTATAGGCATGCACCACCATGCCTGGCTATGTAATGTATTATAGAGCTATTTAAGTTTCATATGTATCTGAAATAGCACTAGGAATCTGAAATACAAATTAGTAAACTTAATGCACCCATACTTTATTGCTCCACCTTTTCATACATTCTTGAAATGTACACAGATTAAGAAATATTTTTATGAGTCTCTGTAAGCCGGTACAACATGCCCTTTGTTGAGGAGTAGTGCCTTGATGGTGCGAGGTCTTTTACAGAATCATCTGCAGTACAGTGGTTGTCACTCTAACATGAGCATTCAGTAGGATATAAGTAAAAGTATTTTAATACCATTACAATCATTTCTTGAAATTATATCTTAAACATACTTTAACTTATAATTTACCACTTAGCTAACCTTTAAATAAAATGCTAATAATTTTATTTTCCATGGAAAATTAGTTGGCCCTATTAAAAATGATGCATTGTTTCCTAATGACACTGTTGTATAGTGAATTCTAATTTAATGGCTGCATGTATTGTGATCTCTTTTTAATTGAATAAGCCTAGTCAGTTTCTACATATGTGAGACAAGAGGACATTTGTACATTATCATTTTCTATGTGACTGAGGATTTCTTTTTTCATTTAATTATGAAACTGTTCATTTTTTGGTGAGGGGAAAAAGATCAGGCCCAGCCCATGTTTCAGGCATTTCTCTGGGATTTTAAAAAAAATTCAATTTCATCACTGAAGAGTGACAAGCCCAATGGGGGCATTGTTCAAAGCAGTGTCATAAAGGCCACCAAGGGCATCTGTAATATCTGGGACTGGCTGGATGTTGAGTGATGAGCTTTTGATCATTCCAAACGATACTGAGAAGAAATACACAGTGCAGCTTCTGCCAGTGTTTAAATTGCAGTTCCATACCTCTTTGCCCCAAAGCGTTCCAGCAAGGGGTCAGAAGAAATCTTTGGGGTTTGCATCTGTGGTTCAGACAGGTCTCCTAGGAAACAAGATGTCGGTCACTGAACACTTGTGTCTGTGACAAGCCTGCTCCCTCTCCCGTGTTTATTGCTGACTGTGCTCTTGTTTCCCTTCAAGGTCTGGCGCACCTGATGATGGGCGACCAAGGTATGGGCTCTGCTCCTTTTCCACTCGCTTCAGTGTCTGTGGTCTGTAGCTGCTTCCCAGCCATCTCTGCAGAGGCTGGGCCCCTGCTTGCACATGTCTTGGCTGCAAACAAAACACACAGCTTGTGTTCACATTTGCCCATCTGTGTTCCTCACTTTTCTTTGGTGGTTTGGTTTTGGTTTGCTCCTGTGACTTTTATTTTCCTTCATTTCTTGCACTGTAATATCTGAAAATAAATGAGAGCTAAGAAACTGTGATTGAAAACCTCAGGGTATTTATCAGCCTGAGCAGTTAAGAGGGGTCATAGCGAACAAGGCTAAGTGCCACTGGAAGTCAGTGTCTAAGAAGAAACTTAGCTGGATCTGCAGGACCACAGAGTCCATTTTTCATCCATGCATGGCAGTGTGGGAACACACAGCGCCTGGCTTCTGGCCCCTTGAGTGCTGAGGGCAATGTCCCGTGGAGGCAGTACACCTCCCCGCCGCGATGTATGTCCTCCTGTTTGGAATCTGTAAGGACCAGCATGGGGCTTCCCCTTCCTGCATGAGTGACCCTGAGAGGGCAGAGTTCTCTGAATGTACTGACTGCATCTCTATTTGTCTTTAAAACCTGATTTGCACTTTCTTGTTTAATTTTCAGAGCTGTGCATTTACATATACTCATGATTCTTATTGTTTTTCTGCTCTTTCCTCTGTCTGGAACACCTTTCTTCATGGAACCATTTCATCAAATGTATAGGTAAAAGTAAAGGTATTACATTATTTTTTCTCCAAATATCGCCTGTATATATTACGTTGTGTCTAATTTGCAAATGTGTTTAGACTTATTGATAATAGGCATGGAGTGGGAGGCAGGTGTGTGTATTATTGAATATTTGTGAATTTAAGGTAAGAAAAGTTCGTCAGAATGTTCCTGTCCCACAGTCCTTCATCCTCTCCTTTTCCTTTCTTTTTCGCTTTTTGTAGAGTGGTAATTTTTCATGTCAGCTGCTTATGTAATTAGCGCACTCAGAAGCCAGCTACGGGTCCTGGTGTCAGTCTCTGCAACGTCATTCAGCAAGCGGTAGTTGTTGAATGGGCAGCCACAGCGTGTCATCTTCAAACGCCGGGTCCTGGCAGAGCCCCTGCGCCCAGCGGCCCTGTATTGAGCTGTGGGTCTGTGCGTGTAGCCCCTGAAGTGGCCCTGCAGGGGGCTCCTGACCTGTGGCCTGCTGGTGTCCTGTGTGCATGTTACTTCCAGGGCAGCCTCAAAAGACATGATTGTGAACAGTACAAAAGCAAAGCAGGCCCTTTCTATGTGCACTCCCGCTAAGTGCGCCATTAGCCACCTGGGCGCTCCGTCATCATTGGGCAAGTCAGGCGTGGGTGCCCTGGGCCGGGGCTGATGCGGACCTCAGAGGCACCATTACCTTGCCGTCCAGAGCCATTGCCCTGTGTAGGGTTCTCCCTGGGAGCACATGCAGCCTGCGTAGCCGGAGCAAGGGCAGAGCATGGTGCTCACCCACTTTCTCAATGTACTCCTGGTCTCTGGCTTTTACATGTTTATTATTTTAAATTCAGGACTGTTTCTTCTTCTTTTGTATTCTGTCAGTCTTCCTTATGCCTGGAATGTTAACGTGGTGAATTGGGACCAAAACTTACCACTCTACACCTTTACGCTTTTCATCTAGCAGAACTGCTTTTCAGCTTGAGGATGCATGTCCACAAGCCAAGCAATAAGTAAGAAACGGTGTCAGCACTTTACATGTGTAGAATAGAGCCTTTCAGACAAACGCTGTTTGGACACGTCGCATCAGTCGCATATGCTGCTGTAGTTTGTTTTGGTTAACCTTTTCCAGTAATAACATAGTTGAAATCCACTTGGAGTCTCTAGTAACATGCAGATAGCAGTGCCTGTTGATTTTTTAAAAGATTTTTGTGTACCATTTAGGGTGCTTCTTGGACAGTTTTACTTGAGGCCAGATCCCTCTGACTGACTACTAACTCTCAAGTGGTATTTCTGGGTGTGTCATTCAGTCAGCCGACAAAGTGTGGCCTGAGGGAGGCACCTGTTCTGTTCTACAAGCTATAAAGTGTATTTGCTTATATATCTGCATGTGTATATTGTCTGAATGTATGCACATATACACACAAATTTCTAAGTATGCAAACTCACTCATCATTCTGTGAAAAAGTAACTCAATTTTCTAATTAACCATTTGGCACTACATGTGGAATAGTTCATGTTTATATTCAGTTTATATCTGTTTTCGTGTAATTAATGTTAAGTGTCACTTCATTCAGCTTCACTGTATCGGTTTTAAGTGTTTTCTGTTGACAGGTGTACCAAAAATTATGCTTTTATTTCACTAGTTGTAATCAAATTTGTCCCTCTATCATCACAGAGCTACAGATGGCAGGAATTTGATTTTTCCATCTCATTCTTTGTTGAGTAATGAGACTAGGATGCTTTTTAATGTTGAATAGTGAAATGTGCTTTTAAGATAGACATGAGTATTTTGAATATCAGAGTGTTCATCCATTACATATTGGTTCATTGGATTTATAGAAATGAGAAACATGATTTGTCTTCTGTAATTGCAGACTAATTTAGTTTACATTATACAGCAAATCTACTATTGTATTACATGGCATTATTTTTGAAGAATGCCAGTATAGCAGTAAATAAAAATGTGCTCCAGTTAGTACTAGATGTGCTATGAGATTATCATGAAGAGTGGTAGAAATTGAGAAAGAAGTAAGAATGATATGAATAGACATCAGAATGAGGTTATAGGTGCACGTCTCTGCCTCGCACCACCTGGCGCAGGGGTCAGGGTCTAGAATTTGGCATTGCAACTCTTTGCTTCAGGTTCGGTCCTACTTATGCATAGAATAGGTGTTACACCCGCCCAATGTAAAGGGACTTGTTTGTGGCACTGGGGATCGAACTTGGGACCTCGCGCTTGCCAGGCAGGCACTTATGAAAAATAACTTAGTTGTACTGCGAGATCCTATTTTCAGATCTTTACAACACAGCATCCTCCTGGGCTGCTGCTCTCCACACCATGTTTCTCTGTGGAGCGGTGAATTCAGTGACTTTAGACTAAATCTGCCAATTTTAATCAAGGAGGAAGTGAGACCAGATTCAAGAACGTTATCATTTTGATTTCTTTGGCATGAATTTTTAACATTGTATCTTATGTAAAATGCCATTAGAAATGAGTCACACACATAAAAAGGACAGGCTTTAGATAAATTTCCTCATTAGTCTCCAGTCCTTTCTTCTGCGGTGAAAGCTGGCATCACTTGGCGCCATGCCCTGACAGGCAGTGAGGGCCCTTCCTGCCTGATAGCAGCTCAGTCACTGGCACCTGAGAGCACTGTTTGAACGTGGCAGACGCCTGCCACAGCCTGAGGTGTGCTAGGGGCCTTTGCTCTGTGCCGGCAGAACCACAGCTGTGCTGTGGGAAATGCGAGTCCACCGCTCTTCCTAGGCTGTACTGCCTGCTGTTGTCATCAGTTATTCTGTTACAAACTTCGGTCAGTGACTTAGAGGTTTTCATGATTGATAAATAAAGCTGTTTCACCTTCAACTAGATATGACTAGGAATAAAATTACATTTAAATGGATTGTGATTTTCCTTGAAGAGCCGAGGATGTGTTCTCCAGAGCCAACCTTCTGCAGCTGGCTGTGGATGGAGGACTCAAAGAGTCTTTGTGAAACTTTGTTTCCATTCTTTTCCAGTTACAGCTTTGTCAGTGATATTATTTGGAGCACTGTCACGCTAACATCCTTCTCCTTTCTATTCAGAACTCAGCATTCCCTTCTTCCCTGGATATTTAATGTTTCTTCTTTTTCTGCTATGTTTGCTTTATGTACCATCACTGCCTTCCAACAATTGACTGTGTGTTCGTACTGCACTGGTGGTTTCCTAAGAGAAATGAATGACAGATTCAATCAGGAAAAGTAAAATAGTCTTCAGAACAAACCCAGCCTTGGTACCTGGTTCATAGCTCACCAGCCCAGGGTAATAATTGTCATTCGAATGCCAGTGCTTTATTTGAGTTCTGTGCTTTCTCTTCAGGACAATCAGACTTGTAACTGTGTTTTTATGTGTGTGTGAATATTTGATGCTAGGTTTTCATAGTAGATTGTAAGCTCCAGGGGGGCAGGAAGTATTGTGGTGGTTGGCCCCTTGTGCTTCCTAAAGACTTTTCTAACCATTCCTTCAGTGTTCCATTTTTCATGACCTAAGTATGCTGCAGGCAACTTGGAGAAGGTGAGTAGGTGCAGAGGACGTGAAGCTGAGGTGCACAGTGCAATAGAGGGCAAGTCAGTGGACTTGGGTTCAAGGGCTGTGAAGAACTGTGGCAGAACGTCCCACGAAGCTTCTTTGTCTCTGTCTCCAAACTTTTTTGTCGCCTGGAATGCACATCTTGGCCCAAAGGTGCTACCTTTCTTGCACAGTGTAATTATATTATCGCTTTTATATGCTTAGCATGCACGCTGCAGTTGGTCTGTAAGGAAACGAAATCAATGTAGTTTTGCATTTAAGTGCTTTCCTATTTTTAATGGCGTTCACTGCCACAGGGATACATAATCCAATCTCCTGTTTGAATTTCCCTATTCAGAGCAGGTAAATTGACTTCTCATTCAGATGTGATGCTTTGTTACCTTACACGGTCTGTATGAGTTGTGTTTTTCTGACTTTTAAAATTAATTTTCCTGTGCCAAGAAAAATATGTAAATCAATATTATGAATAATATGAATGTTAATGCATTAGAAAAGTTAACATTGAAGTCTCGTCTTATGACGTAAATATATATATGTGACCTTGCGTTTATAAATCCTATATCATTTTACAAAGTAAGAATCCTCTGGACTCTATCAAATAAATATATACAACTTGGTTTAGTTATCCAGTATACTTGTGTTATCAGACAAAGTGTTTCAAGGAGACTAGCAGTGTACAATAACACATCTTAATAACACATCATTAGCTTTATTACATTAGTAAGATGTGTAGGCTTACTAGAATCATTGAAGAAAACTAAAGACAGGTTTTTCTCAAAAAATTAAATGCTCATACAATGACGTTCTGTACATTTAAATAAGTAGCATTTGATATTATCATGGTTTTTATAGCCATGTGCAGTGTTACCTTATAATATTCTAATTTGTCATCTCTTAAAACAGATTTAATATTGATGTAAGAAAAGGGCAAACTGGTACGTCAGTGGTTCTCAAACTTTCTAATGCTGTGACCCCGCAATAGAGTTCCTCATGCTGCAGTGACCCCAAACCAAAAAATAATTTTGGTGGCTACTTTAAAACTGTAATTTTGCTACAGTTATGATTTGGAATGTAAATACCTGATATGTGTTATGTGTTCTCATTGCTACAAATCAAACATAATTTAAACATAGTGATTAATCACAAAAGCAATATTTAATTATATGCTGAGGAATATTTCTTACTAATTCCAATAAATAACATTTCACCATGGCATAGCATGGATTTAAATGTGTATTTTCCGATGGCTTTAGGTGACCCCTGTGTTTTGGTCATTTGACCCCGCCGGGGTCGCGACCCATAGGCCGAGAACCGCTGTGGTACATGCTTGTCCATTTTCTTCTACTTCTCCCTGAGTTTATTCCAGTTGCTATGGCAAAATAGCCTAAACCTGGTAGTTTATAAGTAGCGGTGTTTTTCTCAGAGCTCTAGAACTAGGGAAGGCCGAGACGGAGGTGCTGCTGCATACGGTGGCTGGCAAGGGCCACTTCCTGAGTGCGGGAGGGCTGCCGTGTTCTCTGGAGTCTCTCTAGTAAGGGCGCTCACCCGCTCGGACTTCCTCTTTAGAACCTTATCACCATCTGTCCTACCTCCAAAGCCGTCACCCTGCGTGGTGGGCCATCAGCGAACGCAATCTGGGCACGCTGGCCGTCGGAGCGTAGCGAGTCCGAGGCTGCAGGTGTCGTCCTTCAGCTCGCTTGCTGCCCTGCGGCTCGCCTTTCCGGCTGTGCCTCACTCTCATATGCAGCTTCCTAAGTGCACTTGCTTTTTTTTTAGTTTATCAGTACATGAGTGAATATGCATTTGCTGTATAATTTTTAAGGACATTTTACAGTGATTTCTGATATGGAACTGATCATGACAATCTTTTTGCTTGGATTCATTTGTTTGGTAATAGTATCAAATCAAGGTCCTTGACATTGAGCTACATCTCCAGCTCTTTTTTATTTGTTGTCTTTCTAAGATAAATTCTCCTTAAGTTGCTGAGTTTCCTAACCTTAGGTAACTTACGATCCTCCTGTCCAAACATCTCAGGTAGCTGGGGTTATAAGCATGTACCACCATCCCTGGCTTTGTATTCATTTGTAACTCGTATTTCCTTATTGAGCTTCTAAAGAATAAGTGATCTATGTCATTCAGAACAGTTTATGTCAGCAAAACCTCCCTGGACTGAGCTGTCTGCTTGGTCTGTGTGTAGACTAAATACTGTTCCCAGCCGTCTAGGATTGTGACTTCTCCTGCTTCATCATGGTGTCCTCCTGATGAACAGAATCTCACTGTGTAAGTGGACAGGAGATGCCTGCCTCCCCTGTGTGTTGTACAGAAGCCCACGTGATGATGCAGTGTTTATTTTACAGTTCACCATTACTTGCATGTCTGTCAATTAGCTTTGGCTGTAACAGAAGTTATTTGAAATATATATCTACTTACCAGTATATCCACAGCTCATGACCCCTGTGAGTGTAGTTATCATGAATAAAAGTCACAGCTCTTCTATGTCTCTGCAATCCTGGCTTCACGAGAAGTTTCCATAGCTTTATACGTTCTGCAAGCTATGACATTGAAAAACTAATCAGCTAAGCAGAATTTTATTTGAAATAAAATGGTTCAAGCTGTGCACAGAGAAGAGCATGGAGAGGAATCTCCACAACCCATGCTGAACACGGAGGTGCTGCTTGCCTGAAACGAACTGCGGTCGGGAGTCCTAGGGTGAGGACCTGAGGGGCACTGAGGGCCGTCATTCCCCAGGGTCATTCTGTTTTATTCCACTTGAAGATAGACATTTCTTTTTGTATAGAAGTCTTTAATTAGATTGGCTAGTGAATTTTCAGAAAAATTAATTTCCTGTGTTAATTAGTTCATATATAAGAATGAAATTAAATCTTAAGAATCATTTTTGGAGCTGAGAGTATTGGAAATCATCTGAAAAAGTAATGTTGGCATTCTTTGAGTTAGAGGATATGACAGGAAATACTGATTTTTTAAAATACCTTCTGAAGACTTTGAACTGAACTGATGCAGTATAAAGACAAATTTAAAGATTTTCAAGTTATGCAGTAAAAATTATGAAACAAGCCTTCATCTTATTCCTAAACCAACAATGGAACTCTCTTACACACAGGAAGCTGTGTGAAGTATGAGTCAGGAAGTCAGCAAGCCTGGGTTCAGACCCCATGTGTGCTCTAGGTTGACTCTGCATGCGCAGTGTAACCTCTCATATCTGAATCTTAGGATCTCTGTCGCGGGTAATAAGCATAGTTCAGTACCAAGGGCTGTGTGACATCACAAAAGCAAAAAGGGCTTAGAGGTCCCATTACAAGTAACAAAAACTAGCATTCATATTTGAATCAAATGAATTTGAAAATGAATGATCTGTAATCTGCCAGAAGTTTAACAGAAAGAACAGTCAATTTAATAACTTTTGGCCATCATATTAATGCCCTATACTTTATGTTTCAGAGGTTATTATAGATTGTAACTAATTGAATTTCGGTGTCAGTGCATTCTGTAACAGTTGTCCCAGGATGTGTGGAACATTGATACATCACAATTCTTCATGGTAAGAATTATGTTCATTTAAAAATTCAGTGAGCTTGACTCTACTTTTGGCAGACCTGGGAGAGTCTTGTCTAAGGGCCACTTTTTAAATGTGGTCATATGGGTTGAAGCCCCGAGGTAGGTGTTTTTTCTAGGATTGAAGATACCTGTGAGTAAGAAAACTGTGTGTGTGTGTGTGTGTGTGTGTGTGTGTGTGTGTGAGAAAGAGAGAGAGAGAGAGAGAGAGAGAAGGGGAGTGAGGGAGGGAAGGATGGAGAGAGAGCGAGAGACCTCTATTGTAATGTTTTGGCTTCAGAATGACTTCACATAGTTGCCTGAAAAGTGAAATTTTACAACATGAATTTGGTCCATTTTTATGTATCTATGCTGAAAAATATAATTGTCTGAGATACTTAAATAATTCACTGCTTTTCATGTAAAATTCTTGCAGATTTTGCCAAATGGCACCTTTCCAATGAGAGTAATGCCAACCCCATGATTTGATACTTCTGAACCCCCCCCACAGATCTAGTTTGTCTTACACATACATATTTAATTTAGTATAATAGTCAGCAGTTTAGTTTGTTTGTTGTCTCCATTTCTCTAGCAGAATGTAGGCTGCAAGAGGGCAGATGTGTCTCCGGGGTTCTGACATATCTTGAGCTCTTGTGTAGCTGGTGGTTGATGGGGTTGTTGCTGTGGTTCTGGGTCCACAGACAAGTGCATGGAAGCTAGAAGAAACATATTCTGCAGGGAGAGTGTGGGCCAGTTAAAGGTAGGGACACAGTGCCCTGTGCACCTGAAAGCACACCAGTGATACAGCACCGTGGCCACAGGAACGTGGTGGCTGTCCTTTGGGTCATCCACTCCTTAGGCTGGAGCAGGTCCAGGTTGTGCTGTCACCAGCCTTCTTGGGTTCTTGCAAGAAGAATTAAAGGTAGGGTTCTCTGACTGGTCCCATGTGCAGGGTTTTGAGAGCTGTTCTGTGCATGTGTCCTGAAGCTTTGCAGCTGCCACCCCTGTCCAGCCGGTTGGCCACACCCTAATCTCCTGGCTCAGGAACTGCCCAAACTGATCTGTGAACGCCTCGTTTCCATTTTACATTGGAGGTTATTCTTCCTTTCCAAAAATACACCAGCTTTCAAATTTTCCTCCTTTTTGCTCTGAGCTGTATCTGTCTACGAAGCACTGTTAGCAGGGAGGGTCCTAGGCAGTTGCCAAAGCAGTGCTGAAGAGCCTAACTACCCTAGGCATAGAAGTAAGTGACAGGTTCATTGATTCCCAGTGTGGAAGAGGAATTCTCAGGACACATCAATAAAAGGCATGGAAAGATTTATCCGGCAGAATTTTCAAAGTACACCGTCAACTAAATAATGTAGATGCAAAGGAGAGACAGAGGTCCAGAGACAGACAGGCAGATGTGAGGTGAAGTGTAGTCTGGAGCTGGAAATACTCATTTTGGAGGTGGAATTCTCTAGAGTTTGTGGATCTACTGGAAGTCATCACGGACCTTGGGAAAAGCGTGGCCCAACCCCAGAAAGGTAATGGCCACCTACAGGAAAGGCCAGTTCTACAGGTGACAAGTCTATTTTCAAGGACAAAATGAGTGATCAACACTTTTTAAGGTAAAAGGAAATTACTCTGGCTTGTTATGCCTTGGGAGAAAAAAAAAATGTGGACTGGGCCTGTATCCTGACACTGCCATTTTTATTTTTAAAGTTATGATTTTTCTTGTCTCCTGCTTTTCCCCCACCTGTCTTTATTTCTTCTACCTGAGCATAACAGGCAAGCCATCTTATTGAGCTACTGGATGAGGACAGCTCGAGCCTGGGCTCTTGTGGTTCCTCTGTGTGCTGTCTCTGAGCAGCCCAATGGGAACTTGGGAAGCCACGAGAGGCCGTTTGTACTACGAGGGAGATCACCATCTTCTGACATTCTAGGAAGCAGTCTTAAAAGGACATTTCTGTAAGAGGGAGGGTGCTCTGATCCTTACGGATCTCTGCTTTTATGTAGTTAATAGGAAATTTTTAAAAGTTTAGCAATAAGTAGCCTGATTTTTTTGTGACCCTTTCAGAAAATATCTTTCGGTAGCTGGGGACTCTTCTCATGCTTTGTGGCCCTATAACTTAACTTTCACTTCTAACAAAGACAAATGTACTCCTCTGACCACAGTTTTCTCAATAGTTCTATAACCAAAGAGATTGTTTTCCTATCCTAGAGATTAATGATTTTGTGTTTACTAGGATGATTGCACAAGAAACTCAGATCTGCTGCTGGCTGTCCTAATAAGGTTTGACTTGGTCTGAAGAACTAAAATGGCAGGAAATACCAGAACTAAAAACAGCAGCAACACTACGGTGCCCCAGGCCTTGCTGTGTCCTTGGGTTGTGCACTGGGGGCGATGTGCTGGCCTTGCCCGTCAAGCAGGACATCAAGCAGATCGGCTCCATGTGGCACTGTTGTCACATGTGGCTTAGAGCCACAGCTGCTGCAGGACAGATACACTGGAGATTTTTCAGATTGAGAAATTTAACCCCAAAGACAGTGGCTGTGCCTGCTTCCCGAGGGAGATCTTTACACATGGAAGCTGTGTCCACATACAGCAAAGTCCTGGCACGGTGCAAGCAGTTCTTTGCTGTTTCCCTTCCTGCTTCTTGGTGCCACATGCCTGCGACTTCAAAGAACCCCATAGGACAGGAACCTGTGCAGAAATCTGTGCACTCCTGGGGCAGAGCAGAGGTGTGAGCTGAGGCCGTGTTCTTTCCTCTTACAATCACTTTAAAGGGCCCGGCAGGATGGCTCAGTGGTCTAAAGCACCTGCTTAGGAAAGGTTAGGCGGCTGCAGGGACCATGGTTCGATCCCCGGCACCACATGCTGCAGCAGCCCTGCCCTCAGGGCAGGTTGAGCCGGCCATAAAAATAAATAAACAAAAGTTCTGAAACAAACAAAAAAAATTCTTAAAGAAAAAAAAAAAGAATCACTTAAAAAAACCCAAATACATACTCTAAAGTTATTTTACTAAAACAATAAAATTCACAAAACCAGAACAAGGTATGTGTGTTATGTGAAACTCAGAAACTGTATTTTATTTTACTTTATTAGCCTGAGTTACTCAGTTTTCTGAGTTTGGAATTATGAAATCTCCTATTTGGAGAAAATCAGATGACTGCATTGAAGGAGACCGTCAAGTTTAGATTAGGCTAGCATGGTACCAGGGGGATAGAAGTCTCTAAATTGGCCAGTTGTGATTCTGCTTTACAGGGAAACCCTGGCTCTCAGGCTAACCATGGGTTTTCAGAGATGGCAGGTAGCAGAATCCATCAGAAATCTTTGTTTCATAAACAGCTACTTCTGATGCTGAGCTGACTTAAAAGAATTATGCGATAGCACCTGAGGCTTGTCTTTCAGGTGATTATTTGTTTAGAGCAGTGGTTCTCAACCTTTCTAATGCCCTGACCCTGCAGTACAGTTCCTCAGGTTGCAGTGACCCCAAACCAAACAGTAATTTGGGTGGCTACTTCAAAATTTTATGATTCGGAATGTAAACACCTGATATGTATTATGTATTTGTTTGACCCCTGCCGAGGTTACAACCCACAGATTGGGAACTGCAGGCTTAGAGAAAGGACACATGGTCTTAACTGCAATCAGCAGGACCTGCATTTTCAGTCACTTTACCAGAACTGTGGCCGAGCCTGTGCTGATCTATCTGTACTGTCTGTGGCCAGGCACTCTTTCTCTCCAGAGAACTGCTAAGAGCATGCCGGGTGTGGTGGCGCATGCTGGGCGTGGTGGCACACGCCTGTAATCCCAGCACTTGGGAGGCTGAGGCAGGAGGATCCGTGCAAGTTCGAGACCAGCCTGGGCTACAAAAGTGAGCTCAAGGCCAGCCTGAACTGCATAGTGAGACCCTGTCTCAAAAAACAAAACAAAACAAAACAACAACAACAAAAAAAACTGCCAAGAGCTAGGAGTCGTTCAGCACAGTGGAAGGAAAGGAAGCACTGCTGGCTCCAAGAACACCCTGAAGCATGAGGACTGTCAGCGCTGACTTTTGTCCTCTCGGTGATTTTAGGAATAAATGACAGTGACCTGTTAGGCTGAGTCAGTTTACTTTTTTCTTCACCTGCTTCTATCACTGAGATAGATTAGATTAGAACAGGGCAAAACTGGGTGAGCAAGCAGGTATGACGTGTGATTTTGCAGACCCCAAGCACACATGTGGAACACGGTGGCCAGGCCCTGCACCAGGGACCAGCAAGTGCAGTCTTCAGTTCTTCATTTACGTCTAGTGCAGACCCCAGCCGGCCTTTGTTGGGACGAGGCTTCTGGCTAGAGGAAAGGCTCGATCTGATGTCAGGCTGAGGAAACCGGAAAGCAACGGTCCCACTGCTCACCTGTGGCTGCTGTCTGCTCTTGGCTTGGCCAGCTCTCCCTCTTCGGAGCACGATTCTTTTCCTCCCTCGATGGCTGCAGACCCCCAGGACCTTTGTGTGTGGCTCGTCAGCTCTTTGCTCAGTATGCCAGCCAACTGGATTTCTTTGTTACTTGAGAGCAGGTGACGGTCTGGCACAGCCCAGGTGGGAGGATGCCCCATAAGCAAGGCAGCAACGTAGGTAGCTCCTCCCTGCCAGGGCACAGGAGCAGGCTCAGATTCCCGGGCAGAGGCAGCGTCAGCCCGGCTGGCTTTGCTCCAACCCAGGGATCCTCAGGCTGGCTTTCCTGTGCACCTATGTTTCTCAGACAGTGGGCTCTGTTTTTAAATATGAATTTTCAAAAACAGTAGTAGAATTTTATTCAATAAATCTGTGGCAGATAGGAATCCTATTCTTAAACAATAGCAATGAACCCTTTCCTGCAAAGTTGGACCACCTAACTGCTGCCAGTGCAGCCCTGGCAGTGTTTACTGGCTTTTGCTCGCCAAAAACTGGTGATTGGATCTTCAGGATGGTGAGGGTTTCCGTTCTGTTATTTCATGCAGGGACACATGTCCTCAGTGACCCACTGTGTACTGCTTGTGTGTTGGAAGTCTTTTCACAATAGTAACACGGCATTCTCTTGCCTTCGGGAAATCAGCTGTAGAAGAAGCACTGAGGAGGAGCTCGTGGTCATTCAGGTGGGCCTGTCCTGTGCATCACAAGCAGCAGCTGTTTGCCTACTAGGCATCTGTCTGTGGGCCATTTCAAACCTCGCTCCACAGGTGATTATGCTGCCGGCTCTGTTAGTATCATGTGATTTAAACAGACAAAAAAAATTTTGAACTTTTTTTTTTTTGTTGTTTTGTACTGGGAACTGAACTCAGGACCCTGTGCTTGGCAGGCAGGGGCTGCCCCGCTCAGCTATCTCCTTGCCCCCTGAATTCTTGATGTAATGCTTGTTCATGCTACTTTATAAATCAGTTTAGTATCATAGTAGACCACAACCGAGAGCCACACAGAAAACAGGCAACCGGGGATGTTGAGCTCACGGAAACAGGACACAAGTAAGTAAAAGTAACTGTCTGGACAAAGTGATCACACCCACACTTTTTCCTGAGGCTTGTCAGGAAGGGCATGAAGTACAACAGGAACGTGTCATTTGTGCAAAGATCACGCTGGAGGGAAATGGAAGCCCATTCCCTGGAGTATGCTAAGGAGACACTCTTAGGAGAATGTGGAAATGACAGTTTCACACACACAAATACGGAGACACACTGTACGGCTTTATATAATCATCAAAAAGGAATCAAAAAGAAAAAGTTTGTGCAAGAAAAGCAGGGAAAGTACTGAAGGTGACGAAACCTATGGGCAAGAAGAGCGGATCTTTCAGGCACAGTGACAGTAAAACACAGTTTACCTATGCAGGCGCAGAAGAGATGGAAAGGTGCCGGTGACATGTGGCGGATGCTTTTGTTACCCATGTTACTGTTTACTGAAGGAAGACAAAACAAAAAACAGCAACGTGAGCCCAGGAGTGCAGAGGACTGGGAAGTGCTGCCTTTACCCTGTTCTTTAGATAACAAAGCCAAGACATTTTTCTGTCATTTATTTTCAAATGTCCTTGATTAGAGTACTAAGACTTTTGATAATGAACTGGTTTTAGTGTGACTCAGATAAGACTTTTGTTCTAGAATGCTCAGCTAGATTTTGACTGGTTTTGTTGAAATGCTTGTTTTCATTAAAATATACAGTGGGGAAATATAGTAATTTTTCTTGTGCCTGAGTTCCCATCCCATCTAGGGTCTATCTGAGGATAGAACTGATAAGGAGATTACTAGAGAGAGTGGCAGTTTCCAGAGAGCAGTAAGGCCTGCTTGGACCTGGGACACAGTACGCAGCAGCATGTTTTCAACAGGGTCACCAGGGAAGCATGGGAAGGAGGATTTAGTTAGCAGACAATACACTCTAGCTTGGACCGAGACGTGCAAGTCTCCCGGTCAACTCTGCTCCTCGTGGAGCTGCTATCTAAGCTCTTCTTTGTACTCAGAAAGGTGTGGGTGCTACCCACAGAGTAACATTTTGAGTGGAGTGTTGTACTTTGTCTTACTCTTCTCTCATTGCAGGGACAAATAGCTGACACACAAGCTTAAGGAAGGAAAGGTTTATCTAGCCCACTTACTGGTGTTTTCATAGTTTAAAGGAGCCTGAATTACACAGCAAGACCTCGAGCACTGCCCCCGCTGTGTCCAGTGTCCAGGATGACCCACTTCATACCTCCTCAAGAGGCCACCAGGCCTGGGCCTGGTGGGCGAGGCATACGCTGTCACTCCAATGGTTCAAGCCTCTTTGGTCCTGCCCCTTGAGCCCCATGCTTGACTGCCCCAAAATTTACATGAGGTTTTGGGAGACTAGATACAAACCATGACGTTTGTTGTACAATTGCTCTATTTTAGCCAGTTTTCCTATTGAAACTGTCATCAGTTGTCCATCTGCATGTTGTTTCTGTGCCCAAAAGTCTTTGCAGGTTCTTCCTGCCCTGTGCTCTGTATTTACAAATTAACTGGAGTTAAGCACAGCGTGTCCAACTCCTCATCCACATTTAATAACAAATTTCCATGAAGTCGGGTCTCCTCCTCGGCATCCAAACCTTCAGTTTCCCAGCCAGACCTCACACGCTCACCTGCAAACAATTCCTTCGCAGCCTGCAGCCTTCACAGCAGGCTGCGCCCTCTGTGTCCATGTGGAGCTGTGGGGAGGTCTGGAAGCGAGGACCCTGCCAGCCGCACTGTCCCAGTGCAGGCTTCGAAGAGGGAAGCAGTCTGCGCTGCAGCGCAGCGGCATCTTTGCCTGCTGCCCAGAGACCGAGGAAGTCTGTGTACCAGCATTTTGCGAGCTCATGCTGAACTTCAGAGGAAGCTGGGGTGCTTTTCACACAAACGGCTTCTTTTTGCCTACCCAGTAGTTGATCGGGTGAACTTGCCTCAAGATGTGAAATGGTCTACCTTCGAGTCCCCTCCCGTCATTAAAAAGGAAAGTGCTAAATAGCATGGAATACAGCCGTGGCAAAAACCTGAGAGCAACCAGGTGGGTGGGATCGGTAGGGGGAGATGAATGAGTTGGGAAGTTGTGAAGCAGCTGACGTAGAACTCCTGGGCTGGCACTGAGAAGAAAGCACCGAGAAAAGAGGCGTTAAGGGAGTCGCAGATACTCCATGTTCCTGCAGGGCACGATCTGGATCTTCTGTGTTGCCTAATGCGGGCCTAAGCCTAGAGAAGATGCTCAATGGATAAATGGGTGGAGATGTTGGAGGTGTTGAATTGGATGTGACAGGTGAGAGAGAACTGGAGGTAAACTTCAAGGGCCCCTGTAAAAGATCATCTTTCTGAAAGAGTGTAAAGGAGCATTTTGTTTTAGATCAAGCTCAGAGAAGATGTCACAGAAATGCATTCACCAGACAGGTGGAAACACCAGCGTGTCCTCAGGTAGAAGGGCAGATTAAGTTGTAGATTGCAGTATTGATGAAGAGCCTGAGATATTTTAAACTTTATTTCAACCTTGTCCAAATAAAAATGTCAAAGAATAAAATTCACTTGAATAATCTTTTACACAGGCCAGATGATTTTATGCAGGTCCATTTTCCAGATAAGGATGCTGAGACACAGAGAAGCGTTTTTCCAAGGTTGATCAGGAGTCATGAGATCACAGCACGGCCTTGCCTGCCGCTTCCCACTGCGACTCTCAGCCTTAGCCCACCGTCTGTTGAGAAGAGAGTCCGTTCAGCCTTGCTCTGTTCACAGATCTGAAGTTAGAGCCTTTTTGAAAATGAAGGTGCAGGCTGTTTACTACTGGGGAATTTTACGATTATTTTTTGTTGTTGTTTTAAATTTCAAGCCCTAGTTTTTTACTAGGGCACACAGGAATGCCTAAGGCAAAAGGTACGAACTTACTTTATGAATTTTCACTGTTTTGGCCCAGCCACCCCGACTTATGCTTTCATTTTCTTTCTTTTTTTTAAATTGCTGTTACAATTTAAATGGGAGTGCAGATCTGAGTTGGCCAGATGGTGGAAGGCCAGTGGGTGTGGCCGCTTTAGGAGCCTTGGCTTCTGCACAGGTGTCTGGTGGATGCAGATTGAGCCTTCAGAATCTCTGTGAGACTCATGGGGTTGCAGCCTGGGCAACCCTGCTCCCAAGATTTGTATAGAAGGAAGAATCTCATTTCAAAATATTTGGAAACTGTTGCTTTAGGGCAGCAGTTCTCAACCTGTGGGTTGTGACCCTAGCAGGGGTCAAACGACCAAAACACGGGTTGCCTAAAGCCATCCCAAATCATACCTGTAGCAAAATTACAGTTTTGAAGTAGCCACCAAAATTATTTGTTGGTTTGGGGTCACCGCAACATGAGGAACTGTATTGCAGAGTCATGGCATTAGAAAGGTTGAGAACCACTACTTTAGGGTATGAATTTGAGAAAACTGCAGCCAGCATTTCAGATCTCACACTTTTGAATTTTTTGGATTACATTAAAACTTCACATTGTTTCAGAGGAGTACATTATACCAGTGAAATTTACCCTGAAACAACCAAGGGTCCTTCAAGCCATGGAGTGGCATACCGGCCTGTGCCAGCTCCTGCCCCCTAGCCCAAGGGCACAGTGAGAAAAGACTGCTGTCTTCACACTGAATTCATCGCTTTCTACCAAGAGGGTGTGGCCCGTCTTGAGATGTTTATTTTGGAGGCAGTACTTGTGCATCTTTGTCCACTTCTATTTGTTTGAATTGCTGCGTGCAATTGAAGTTTTATGCTGTTATCATTTACAAAATGACTATTCAAAAGGCGTGCTGTTTTTCAAAGGCCTACAAAGTAGAAACTGTAAAGAAAAATACTTATAAGGGCTCACAAACTAATTCTGTTATCTTATTTCAGTTACCATTTTTAAATAAAGTTTTAGCACTGTTTAAATAAAACTAGCTTCATTATGTATTTTATATTGTTCCTGCGATGTGTAGATGTTTCTTGAAAATAAATACCTGGACCTTTCTGAATGAAATGCTACATCATAGTTTTCCTGCTTTCCAGCAGCGCTCTTATTCAGACACACCTCCTTTTGATTTGCTTCTGTATTCTCCCTGTCCTCTTAAAACTGTGAACATTACTGTTTCTCACTGAGGTGAAGTTATCGGCTAGTATATTCACATACTAATTGTCGAGTTTTCAAAGTACTTACAATAACCGAGATAGAGGAACAGTGACATCGTCCTACTTGGGGCAGAGGAGGACACATGGTCCAGGCTGGAACTTCCCAAGGGCCCAGAGCTGAGGTGAGAGCAGCGTGGGAGGCTGGAGTGGCATAAGCTTCTACCTGAGATGAAGCTGCACTGTGTGTGGCTTCCGTGAGCGTGGTATAACCCACTCTCAGTCCTGCCGAGTTTTACTGTCTCTCAGAAGATCAAGCAGTACACTTTTTATCAGGACACTCAGTGCTGCTGCAGAGATTGAATTAGAAAGTGAAATTAAATAGTTATTAACTAGTTTGTTACTGTTTACCAAGATGAACTGCATTGGTTATTGGTTTGAAGATAGGAAAAGTTTTTTTGAGAATGTATATGTAGGTTTTTTTTCATTGTATTTGATGGCGCTTTTTTTTTTTTCTGGAGAAAACTTACTTTGATTCCTTTTTTTTTTTTTTTTTTTTTTTTTTTTTTTTTTTTTTTTTTTTTTTTTTTTTTTTGGAAAAATTTTTTTTTTTTTTTTTTTTTTTTTTTTTTTTTTGTCTTTTTGAGACAGGGTCTCCTTACGCAGTTCAGGCTGACCTTGAGCTCACTTTTGTAGCCCAGGTTGGTCTTGAACTTTTACCGATCTGCCTGTCTCAGCCTCCTGAGTGCTGGGATTACAGGCGTGCTTCCTTTGATTCTTATCTCTATTCTAAACTCTGAATGTGATTCAATGATTATGTTGTAAATTTGTGTCAATGTTTGCTTTAGTGATTATGGGCAAAAGCACAAATATTTTGCTATACTGAATATTGGTGAGAAGATTGTGTTACCCATCTTCTGAAAGAGTCTGTCTGTGAAGTGACAGCCTTTAATTCGTCTCAGTCTTAGAAAGACCCTCATCCCCATAGTGGATTGGGGCTGTGCACTGCTTGAGCATGGAGGAGCAGCTTCTTGTGCTCACTCCCGGCTCCCTTCAGAAGCAGCCCCAGCCCATCAGGCTGGATGCAGGCAGCCACGGCCTGGTGCTGGATCTGAGTGGCTGCACACAGCCCAGGGGCGGTTTCTGTCATCTTCACATCTCTGTCTTTCCTTGACGTGCGTGTTACAGTGACAGCTAAATCTGTAGATCCTTGGACAACCTTAAAGAAAGATGACTGTAAGTTTTTATTCCTTAATCTTTTTCCTAGTGCATCTTGGCAGTACGTAATAATTTGTACTTCTTATGAGTATAAATCAGCAATAGTGTTGCCATGATTCACTTTTCCAAGACGGTTTGTGGAATAGTGGGCGAGTCAGTGGATTGTCCTTTAGTTTCTTTTGAATTATGTAGCTGTGCAAATGTCATTTTCTTTTTCCTGTCTCTTCATAGTCAACTGTTCTTTACTGTTGAGATTATAAAAGTGGTTTGACGTTCCTTAGTGAGATTTTTTTCCTGCTTCAGTTTTATACCAAAACACTAACAAACATCGGAAACATGAATAATGGATGTTTATGTTTTATCTTTCATTAGTTGTTAATACATTGAATCCAGGCCACTCAAAATTTATTGAACCCTTCCCTGTGGGCTCAGGAATGGAATAAACAGACCAAAATCCTACTGCTTATGTCCTAACCCTATGAAGCAAATGTAGATGAAATAAATAAGCAAACTTATGGTGTGACAAACAGTGAACTGTTCTCCAGAGAAAAGTCAAGCTGTGCACGATAGGTTACAGTTTCCAGGTGGGGGTTGCGGCTATAGCTTTGGGGGCACAGCACCTGCCTGGCAGGCGCAGTGTTCAGAGTTCAATTCCAGGCCTTTCCTCCTCACAAGAAAGTGTCCAGCTGAGGAAAAATGTGTAAGTTTCACCTGAAGTTGTCAGGGACGAGCCTCATCGGTAGTGGGACACTAAGATGCTGCTTGGAGAGATGGTTCCAGTGCGGAGTTCAGCCCTTTGCTTCCCAGGCCCAGTGCCTTTCTTTTGGACTCTACTGCGTGGCCTACTCTGCGTGACCTCAGCCGCTCTTCCTCGGCACTGCTTTTCCCAGCAGCCTTAGCGGGTTCATCTTCTGCGTCAGCCTTCTCGGCCTGCATGAGCACAGCATGGCTCTGCACTTCAGGGTGCAGTTGCTCCCTGTTGTGTTTGTGCTCTAGACCCTTCTGTCTTGCTTTCGTAGTCCTCCAGGACCTTGTTCCGCAGCATTCTCTGCGAGGCCCGCCCACCAAGAGGTCCAGCAGCACTGCTGAGGAAGCCACGCATGGTTACAGCTCTGGGCTGGCCCTGCTCGCCTTCCTTCCTGAAGCATGCATTCCTCCAGGCCCGGCAGTAGAGGAGATACTGACCACACACTTGAATCGCAGTGCAGGCGGTGGTGAGATGGAGGCCCAGCCTGAGCACAGACCTGGGATGGAGGGGGCGCCCCTGCAGGGCGAGCTCGCGCCTGCCACTCCATGCTGCAGGTTGGGCAGTACCTGCTTGGCGTGCGTCATCCATTCGTAGGCCTAGCGCAGTCTGGCTGGTTCTGCTGCAGTGGTTCCCATCTCTCCATGGGAAACAGAGGCTGCAGAGATCAGAGTTTCTTGTTAGCGATCGTGGAGACATGCTATTTCTTTTATTTCTCATTCCCAGTCTTCAGAGCATGTGCATCCTTATATTTTATGATTAAATGTTTTATTTTGCACAAAACACATATGTTTGGTATCGCTCCTGTCTTACTACTTCAGCTAACATGTTCTTTTAAGATCCTTGTGTGTCTGATGCCATAGTATATGTTCCATTTCTCCTGTAACACTCGATGCCCTGCTGTAGCTGCTGTTCAAAAACCCTCACTGACGGCTTTGGTTTGAAAGGCTTTAGCAAGCTGACATTTATGCAGTTTAAAGGGCAGTTCATATATTTGACTTAATTCTGGCAGCTATCAAAGGTTCTGTAAAACACCTACACGAAGTTGGGTCAGGGAAAGTGTTGTAAACAAGAGCACTGGTACAGTCTGTAAGGTGTCGTAGCGTCTCTGCCTTTTTACAGATTTCCTTCAGTGCATCCTGCAAAATATTAGGAAAATAGTCTTAGCAGCTCTTTAAAGGGGACTTTGACGTGGTATACATTTTTTTCTTCTGATGTATTTAGCACAGGGTCTCACTACACAGCTCAGACTCAGAGTAATCCTTCTGTTTTTAGCTTGTCTAGCACTATGACTCCCGGTATGCGCCACCACACCTGGTCTCGGTGGCCAGCTAGGCAGACCTGAGGTTCCAGGGCATGTGCCACATACAGTACGGGAATCGAATCTGGGTCCTTGTGCTCACCAGCCAGGCACTTAGACCACCAAGCTATCTCCCCCTCCTGAAGTGATACATAGCTTTAAAACAAGTACATATATATCTGGCTCTCATGCAGCAAAACACCTGTGGGGAGCAGGGCTCCTCCTGGCCCTGGTTGAGAATGCAGTCAGCAGAGAGGCTCTGAGACTTAGGACAGGGAGCTGTGGGTACGGTGAGAAGGGCATTTGCGTCCACACCAGCATGCTTGCTTTGTCACTGTCCGAGCACGTCATGTCATGAGCCCTACATTGGATCCTCCAGGGATGAGGCCCTCAGAAGGTGCAGCACAGTCTCACTAACTCAAGTTGTGGATGTGGAGATGTGCTGCTCGCGGTTGCATTTGGTAGGCCTGAAAGTATGTGAAGAATCAGTCCGAAAAATCAACCTTCTGCTCCAGAACATGTCTCACGTATGCAGGTGGCTGTGCTCATGTTGCTTGTTTGTGGCTCCGCTGCACCGTTGTTTCCCATGTGCTCCCTAAAAGGTACACCGTCTCCTCCCAAAGCTGCACCTGAATCCACAAGTCTTACCTCTCTGTTTGACAGGCCTTTCTTTGGTTCAGCTATAATAGGAAATGATTTTCAGTCTGCAAAAATCTGGAATCTGCTTTCTAGTGTAGGTTCTATATTCAATATTCAGTGTGACTTATAGAGATTTAATATACTGAAAGAAAGCTTTCATGGAAATCTTTATTGTTAAAAAAACTAAAAAAAAATTATTCTTTATATTAGACTATTGATATCATCCACTAACACTTATTTAAACTTAGCACTACTCTTTGGAGTATAACTCATGAAGTGTTTTTTATGTTAAGTAATTAATCCCATACAACAACTTAGAAATTAAAAATGACTCATAGGGCGTAAGGTGATTCAGTGGTGACCGCACACCAAGTTGCACCCACGTTCAGTGGCAGCGTGCCGTCACCCCTTTTGTTCATTTTCTCACTGGAACAATGCATCTGTTTTATTTGTCATTTCATTAAGACATGCTGTAAATTTTGAAAACAGAATAGGATAGCCTTTAAAATAAAAATCTTGAAAAGTCTTATCTTTTTTGGGTTAGAACAGTAAAACACTCCCTTTTTCTCAACATATCATATGGGAAATATTTCAGATAGAAGCCATAATTGTCTGCATTTAGGAAATGAAACTGCCAGGTGTCATGGCCCATGCCCACGATCTCAGCCTCCGGTGGTGGAGGCAGGAAGGTCGCCATGAGTTCTAGACTAGCCCGAGCTACATAGTGAGTTTGAAGCCAGTCTGGAACATTTAGTGAGACCCTGTGTCAAAAAGCAAAACCAACAAGATAAAAATCAAATTATAATTAAAATTAATTACAGTGAGTTACATTGAAATGATTAAAAGGCAGTATAAATTTCTTTTTAGCAGTCAGTTCCAACAAAAAAGAAGCTGGCATGGAAGAGTTCAGGAGAATGAGTGTAAGGTGACCGCTTAGAGAGTGAGGGGCTGTGCCGTGCTGCGCTGCTTTGATCCATGAGACCTGGAGGAGGAGCACCAGGCCCTAGCAGTATGAGCAGCTCAGCAGGACTGGAGCGCTGTCACCTCGAGACGGTGCCGCTTCTGCTCAAGACCTGCTTGCCAGAGCCCTGGGCCCGGCTGTCAGAAAAGAAAACACAAAACAAAACGTGGTTTTCCTCTGCTCAGAAATTACGGTTTCTACTGATTTCAAGTTAAAGTCCGTCTAATAGCTCGCATGTGTAAGATGCTCTTTCCCCTCCCCTGCCTGCTGCCATCTTGGGCAGTGGCCATGGCTCCTCTGAGCCACAGTGTCTTCAAGCTTCCGTCACACCTTCCAGCCCTGCTGGGTGTCCCCTCAGCCCACCAGGCAGCCGAGCGCTGCCACGCGGCTTCCTCAGCCTCCCCTTGCCTGCCTCCTGTGCCCTGTTCCTTCACCCCTCACGAGGTTTCCTGCTTGGTCTCTGTGTACAGTAGAAGCTCTAGAGGGCAAGAACTGGTCAGTGTCTCACCTGACTCACGTCAGCTTGCGGGAATTTGGATCAGGACATGAGCCGGGGTGCTTTGGGTCCTCTTTGTCATCTGTGAATGGAATTAAGCAACGTACAGAGGATTTAGAGACAAGAGAATGGAACAGCGACTGTGGCAGAGGAGTTGGTGACGAGCAGGAAGTAGCTGACTGCGGTAGTACTTCTACCATCTTTGTCTCTGTTACATCCAGTGTACAGATTTATGTTACCAGCACTTTTTTTTACATTACTTTATAGAGACAGGAGCGATTGTCATACTTTGTATGATCACTTTGTGTAAAAATCCCTGCTTTGGAGCTTTCATGGTGTGTAGATCAGATATAGTTCATATGGGTTTTTTAAATATTTTGCATTTTAACATTGTAGGTAAAATTTCTTTCCAGGCAGTTTCTGGTTTTTCTACTTTGGCATGTGCATTTTGATGTCTCATGCGTGCACAGAGTAACTTAGACAAGCTCTTGTCCTCCCTCTTTATGTCAGGGAAGACAGGTAGAAATGGAGAAGCAGGATTCCCACAATGAAGTGACCATCTAACACCATTCTCCCTAGAGGAGGAAAACGATCTGTGTGGAGTCCTTTCCCAGGGAACAGCAGAAAAGGCTGTTCAAAAGTATTATTTCTGCCTTTCTAAGTCCCCTTTCCTTAAACTCCTGATGTACACCTGGGCTTGCTTGTGGTCACTCAGGCTCATCTACGGGGAACTGACTTTGTGCATCAGATATTGCCGTTAACTGATCCGGGTCTAGATATTCTCCTTTAAAGTTGGTGGAGTGAAAAGTGAAGGTGAAGGAGCCGTGCTTCTGTGGCAGGTCATTTGGGGATGGAGTTCTACTCAGCATCATCAGAATGTGTCTTACTCATCTTACCTGTAAGCCTCGTAAGCCTGAGTGCTGCTTAGGCGTGACCTAGTGTGGGCTGAGGGCTGGCATGCAGCAGAGTGGCACTGTCCTCTCACGTATGAAGGAGGAAGGTCAAGCGTGAGGAGGGCCCGGAAACTTGTTTCCTGCACAGAGAAGTCTTAGGCCATTGCTTTACTACACAGATGAGAATTTTAACTTGAAATCTCTTGCCAAGTGGTTTTTCTTTTCTTCTAATTAATTCGGGGTTGCTACATGTTCCTAGTTTTGAATGCTGTGATGTGTGTGCCTGTGATACTCGTGTGTGTATGCAGTCAGCGTTGTAATGTTAAATATAGCATTTGTATTGTTTGTGAGGCTCTCGTAGAACTCCAGGATGCTTCATTGTTCCTAGGGTGTCAGCCATCCATGCAAGATTCATTTGAAGGGTAAAACAGAGTCACCAAGCTAGTGCTCTAGTGAAGTTCACATTCCAGGAGATTCTGCATCTGCTTGGTATGAGTGCTGTTGACTTTGTAAGACCACCAAAGACATCCTGTTCTGGAATATACTATCTTACACTGAAGGAATTAATGGCTGGGGCTACTGGATACAAAGAACACCACACTTCCATCTGGAATTATTCTGAAGAATGTACTCGGGATCCGAAGGCTGAGCCTGCCTGCTTAGTGCCACGCACCGCATCCAGGCCTCCTCACCCAGTTCTCTCTCTGCATGCAATTTCAGTACATGTTGGCCATGGAGGTTTCACTGCATCCGTGTGATTCCTGTTCGGATGTCACCTTCTCAGAGAACGCTTCTGTCTCCATCTGTTCTGAAACAGCAACCCTTGTCACTGTCTCCTTCCCTGCTCTTGAACGTGATTATTCATGTGCAGCACTGTATAGCTGTTTATTTTTAGCCCAACGGTTTTGCAAGCTCTATAGCAGCAGGGATTTTGGTCTGTGTTGTATTCTTCCAAAGCCCAGCACTTGTAGGAGTGTACAGTGTATGCAGTAAGTGCTCAAAACATTCACTGGATGAATGATGTGGAATAAGCAAGAGGGACAATCAGTCATATGTTGGTGCCCTTCGCTTGCCAGACCATAAAGTGAGTTTTCCAGGTCTAGGTCCATAACATATTATTGTGCAGAAACAGGTTGTTTCGGTATACTTATTTTAGCAAGGTATGTTATAAAGGGGATGCCTGTCATATTTGAACTAGCCATTATTTCCAGTAATCGTTCCTTGTTCCTGAACCTCTCTACTTCCCCTGCATATGGAAATCTTTTAATTCATACACTACTGAGCAAGGTCTTTGAGAATTTCACAGACTTACCAGATTTCGTAATAAGAATTTTGTTCAGGTTTAGTTATGAAAACAAACGGTTCCATTCCTATGAAGTCTCCCATGAAGTGAAGGAAGACAGAGGTGCCCTTTGCCATTGCCCTTGCATCCTGTGCATTCTGGTCAGCCTGGTGATTATGAAGCCTCCTGTCGATATGCCTAAGATGAGTGTTGCTTTCAGCTCGTCACTTCTCCGTTGCTTGCGCAGCAGCAGTATTGGAGCTACTCACCTCCAAGTCATTGTATCACGATTCCGTTGGCCTACTTCTGTTGACTAGGAAAAGGAAGAACAATAGATTATTCAGTAAATCATTAACTTTTTCCCTGAACAATCAGTAGTCACTGATGATGTTTCTCTGGCTGAACACTGTGGCCTCACCTATGATACAGAACTTCCTTGGCTAGAATTAGAAATACAAGCTCCAGAAGAACAAAACATTCACTGGGTATAAACATGTGCAAATTTTTACCACTCTGGGATTAAAATGTGCGAGTTTTACTAGGTTAAGACTTCAGAGAGTCACTCTCTAACTGCTTATGCTGAAGTAAATCTTAAATAGAGTAATCATAATAAAAAGAGATCCCATTATTAGATGATTATGTTTTTGTCCATAAAACAAGAGTATAAGACTCGAATGCCATTTTATCTCCCTGAAGCAGTGATGTCATTTCACTTGCCAGCCTTTATCAGCTGGGAAGGTGAAATGACATGAATTTTCTTGTATAACATTCTGTTCATAGATTTTGTTCCAATTGTTCAGTATAACTGGATGCTTTCTTTGAATGTATTTAATAAAAACTAATACGTTCTGATGCAGTATTGAAGCTCATACTCAGACCGAGAATCTTCAGGTATGTTTGAGCTAAGCTTTGAAATATTGATGAATATTAATATCATTAGAGACTAGGAAAGCATTGATAATCTGACAGAACACACTCACCATCAAAACAAAATCTAAGTTCAATTTTGGGATGAATCATGTGTTCTTCAGATGTTCACTGAATAAAGTTTCAGTCTCAATCTTATTTCATCTCATTTTTCCCCTACGTAGGTAATAGTCTATTTAGTATTTGATTCCTAAAAGGCAATAATAATGTCATCTCCAAATTTTGTGAAGTACCACAAAGCATATTTTTTAAAGTGTGAGTTTCACTCACTTTGCCACTTAGAAGGCATCTGAGTTAATGAACTGCAGATCTGTACACTGTAGAATTAGATGGCAAGTACACTCTGGAGCTTGGCGATGCTGGCGAGAGTGGAGCTCCGGGTGGAGGAGAGTCCTGCATGTTGCACACATACTCTGATAGGGTTAGACAGTGTCTGTACTAAATAATAGCCGGAAGGCTATTTTGCAAGTATACTGTAAGAAGCTATCGTTCAGTGTGATAAACACTTTTAGATACTTAATATGTTAATGACTAGAAGGCAGAGTGCAGTGTGGTGCATACCTGCATCCTGGAATTCCTGGAGGAGCTGAGCAAGGGGACCACAGTGGCTCATGGCCAGCCTGGACTATATAAACACTTGAAGGCCAGCACTAACTACAGAGTGAGACGTCACCTCATGAAACAAAACACAACACAGCAACACTGAGGAAAGCAGTCTTACTGAAAGGCAAATAGAAGTGTTTAAAAATAGCATGATATCATAAATGTTGTGTTTTACTATAATGTGGTTAGATGTGTTTATGCTTTGTAAAATGTTTTATAAATATGTTTTAAAAAATATGTTTCATTTTAGTAGTATTGCTTTCTAAAGTTAGCTGAGCATACATTGCAATCAATTAACAATGGAACCCAAATCCTGTTCTGCAATTAAATGACAGCTTAAGGTTTTCTGATGTATTATGTAAATACCTTAAACTTAATCAAATGTATGTGTACACATTTATATGGTACATATGAATATAAATTGCATGGCTTTATTTCTGAACACAGTGTCCAAGTTGTGCTACAGTCTTATTTTAAATTTGAGGTTAAACAAATATAATTAGAGAAGCAGTTACTGCCAGAAATTGTTTTCTGTTTATTTTAGTGGGCACCAACTTACTTTTACCTTGGATGGACCTGGGTTTCTTCAGGCATAGATCAAGGTGGAGATGTACAGGGAGTATCCTTGACTTAGGAATTCAGTTTGTTTCCAAGGGCTGGCTTAAGTCAAGCTGCCAGCCACAGTTCAGGCTCCTGCACACAGCCCTCCAAGTCTGTTGAGCGCAGGTGGACCTCAGTGTCATTAGAGACACTAGCCCAGGACATCTCAGTTACGTGCACACAGGAGAGGATATTGTAATGTTTCTTCTGGAACCCTTTCTGTGTTAAATATATGTCTGAGATTCTGAGACTCCCTGGAAGTACCAGATTTTAGGGCACAACTCAAGATTTTGGTTTTAAAGTTAAAGCTAAAATTTGGATCATAATGCAAGTTGTTCGTATGTGAGGCTGGTCCCTACTCAAGGACATGCTATGGGACAGGAGGCATTGTGGACACCCAGCCATGGCCACTTTAAGTAACCAAGCAAATTAATGTGCAGGTGTGCATTCAAATGCATGCTTTGCATGGTCTGAAGAAATCAAGAGAATGCCTTAGTCTAAGAAACAGTCCATTTGAGATTCCTTAAGAGCATTTGGACAAATAACCGTTTACAAGGTTAAAATGATTCCGATGTCCAGAATAGATTACAGATAGATTTAAAAGTGATCAAATTGGACTAATTATAATGAAAATTACAGTAGTGCTCAAGTTTTAGGCAGCCTGATTTGCAGTGTAAACACCAACACAATGTCGTATGAATTTGTGTTTATAAACAGGAGTGCTTTCCCTTGTTGTGACAATCATAAAAAGATAGAAAGGCAGATTCTTAAACACACAGTTATCCAATCTGTGAGGCCATGCTCAGCTGTTTCCTAATCAGAGGCAGAGCAGGGGTTTGTGCTGATTATCACACGAAACTTAAACGAGAGCTATGCCAGTGAATTCAAATAGAGTGCCTGTATTACTCTGATTTAGTGTGATTGTTGGAAGTATATTGTCAGGGCAACTGGAAGTCTGCCGTGTCAAAACAGAATTTGGTATAAAATGTGAATGATGTTATACTTTTATATGAAGCTTATAGTACATTAGAATCTTTGCAGTTAAAGATTTTCTGCAGAGAGAGAGAGGAATGGAAGGAGGAGGAAGAGAGGAAGGAAAGACAGGAAAATTACCTTCTCAGCTATAATTGTTTCAGCTATGTATTTAAAAAATATTCTTTCATTTCCATTTCAATTTTTTTCAAGATATTTTCATCCTGAGTCTGTTCTAACGTAGTTCTGTAGTTCCGACAACATCACAGGAAACCCACCAGGAGGGAACCCCACCAAGAAAAATGAGGGGAGCTCCTGGGGGCCAGCCGCCTTTTCCTAAACCCCGTGTACCTCCTTTCCATCCATCTTGCACCCTGTGTGCCTCCATTATCTCCTCCTCTTTAGTTATTCCTTTGTTTTTGTTGTGTTTTTGCTTTCTTTTATTAATATTGTGGAGGTGACATTCATACCATTCTTCGTAAAGAAAAGGTTGGGACAGGCCCTGCCATGTGAGCAGGGTGCAGAGAAGTAGAACAGACCGTTTGTATCTTGAGTGCTCTTCGGGCTTAAATCTATCACGTTGAAAGAGTGTCCTCCCGTAGGCACCAGGCACCGGTGCTGATACCTGGTCTGAGGCAAGAGGCTCTGAAAAGACTACCTTTGTTTCCCAGCATGGAGAATGAAACTGAAAGCTTACTTTCCAAGTAAAACATAAATACCACTGGTTTTCTTTTCTTTTCCTTCCTTCCTACCTGCCTGCCTGCCTGCCTGCCTTCCCTCTCTCCCTCCCTCCCACCCTTCCCCTTGCTCTCCCCTCACCTTTCCCTCCACTCCCCTTACCCTTCCCTCCCACCCCCCACTTTCTTTTAACTTGTTTGCTAGAAAGCCAGATGAAGAATTAGCGATTTCATAGTTTATGACATGCAAGCCTTGTGCCAATAACTTCAGAGCACAACTAAATATTTGTAGTAAAAACAAAATGTATCATTTTTATGGCTGGCCCAGCCCACCCCAAGGTCAGGGCTGGCACAGCATGCGGTGCCGGGGATCGAACCGTGGTCCCTGAAGCTGACCAAGCTTCCCCAAGCAGGTGCTTTAGACCACTGAGCCATCCCGCCAGGCCCCAAAATGTATGGTTTTTTTTTATAATGTCCTTAATTCAGTTGCTTAAACACCATCTTCACATTAATGACTTAATCTTACTTGTCCTTACTATGAACATTAATTTTTTTTGAAAGAAACGTAGTAGCAAATTCAAATATATGGTAGTTATTGACCATTGTAAAGATGTGGGTTCCAAACTACAACCTCAAAGATAGGTCCTTATAGAAAAATTCTGCCCTCTTTTTAATTAATAAGCATTAAAGATTAACACTGACCAATTAAAGTTGTTCAAATTATTTTCTTGTTATATATCAAATTTCTAGTTTACTCATAAGGTTTTTAAATTGTTTAATGTTCCTGGAGCTTTTTTGCTTGGGTAGATGTTTACAAATCCTGCTGGCTTTGTCAATAAAAATACCTTTCTATACATTAATACAAAATTTTATAGATTATTATCTGAAATTAACACATCTTAAAATATTTAAATGCCAGATTTTTGTATTTGTATGAAATCTGGGAATTATGAAAATAAAGTCTAGTTAGTCAAACAGAGGAAAGGACAAAGATTTCCCAACATCAGAGCTCCACTGAGGATTGCAGGGCAGCCTAGCAAAATTGGAGTCAGCCACATTTATGTAGGACGCTGGAAACATGCATGAAAATAGCTGTAATATTTATTCTTAGATAAATTTGCAAGAAAAATGTGTTCTCACAAAAAATTCTTTGAAGTTCAACTACTTCTAAGGAAAGACATGCTACTGCTCCTTGATACAGAATTCCCTCCCTCCCTCCGATATGCGGCTCAGGGTCTCAGTGCACAGCGTGGACTTGCTGTGATCCTCCCAGACGCTTGCATACTATTTTTGGATTAGGATAATAATCCTGACTTCGTGCCATGTTGTGATTTTCCATATGCACGTTCACAGAAACTCAGAGATAAACGCTATGTCCCTGAGGACATTCAAGCTTGCTGGACAGAGCATGAGCATGCGTGTTCTGCCTGGTCAGTGGCCTGCTCTCGATAGTCGACATGCCTCTGCGCACCTGCACTCCCACCCTGCCACCCAAGACCACTGATAGAGCAGGCTTCAAAGATGTTTCTGGGCAGTGAAGAACTTCCCTTAGACATTTGGTCATACTTAAATTAAAACAAAAATCTCAAATCTTTTGAAATTTGGTCTTTATTTCTGGTTGGTCATTTTATGTGCCATACTACATCTTTTTAAAAAAAATTAAAAACTACAGAACTATGGAAAAATAAAATGTTTAGTCTGTGACTTTATTTTTATTGAAACCATTTTGTTGCCTTCCAAAAGAACCTAGGAGATGAAAATTTAACAATATATTCAAAACCATTAAGTAAATTGCCATTTTTCCATTTTTTCTTTATATTCTTGTCATTTCTCTGTGCCTTAGTATTGCTTTTGGTTTGGGCTATAGAAGCATTCATAATAGTGCCAGGGTGAGCACCTTTCTTCACATGCAATTTCGTATTAAGTCAGTATTATGTTCCTGTTGTGTTTCTCAGTAGCCCACTGAAAAGAAAGCACCAAAGGGAATTTTCTAGTGTGTAAAATGACCAGATAAAATGTGTATAGTGGTTTAAATTTTCAAAAACCAACAGTTGATTGTATAGCAAATTAGGACTCTCTATAAACACTTAGACTCTGAGTGTTGAATTCCCTTAGGTATTTTGTTTCATTTTCCCTCTCAAAGAGTTCCTTAAGGAGTCACAATTTTCTGTAATATGCTTTTAATCCCAATCTCTTTTAGATGAACTAAATTATACATATACATATATATGCAATATAGTGCGTGTGTACAGCAATATTAAGGATACACATTAGACATTCTGAACAAAAAGACATCCATCACCTGCTCAGGAGTTCTTCGTGCAGATTACGCTCCAGTTGCATCAGCAGATGTGTTTAAATTGAATGGGTTCTATTTTCTCACACGTTGAATGTATCATGGGAGCCGTTAGTGATATTTACCGTTGGTCTCCTCCTGTCCCTTGAGATAATTCAGTTCAACATCTGCCTTCAGTTGGGTCGGACTTCCGTGTGCCTTTGGACAAGGGGATTCTCATTTGGAAAGACTGCATGGTGGGGCCACTGTCCACTGCGATTAGATTTTCTTTTTCAGGCCTAACTCATTTCTGCAAAATAACATAGGTACAGGTGTGGATGGCCTTAGTTATGCTTAAGGACATCCATGGAATTGACATCACTTGCATTTTCACTTTGTAATTTGCAGTTAGTAACTTCAGCTGTTGAAACATTTTATTTTAAGCTTTTGTTTGTTTGTTTTTGAGTACTAGGAATTGAAATCAGAACCTTGCACTTGTCAGGCTGGTGCTATACTACTGAGCTCTGTCCACAGTCCCTGAATGCTAAACACAGGTTTTCATGCATTATTTTATTGGCTGATAAGTAGTGAGCAGTTGGGTATAGTTAGTGATGTATGTGCAGAATACCATAGCACACTAGAAAAGATAGTCCACAGTGTCACATCCAGGATGATAATTTTCACAAAACCATTCTGCATAAAGACAGGCCCTTTGATGCAAGGCTCTTCTAGTTACAGAGTATGGCTTTATGAGGAGACCTCACTGTTATTAATAACATTAGCTACAAAGTCTAAAGCTTCAGTTCATATTTTGCTTAAATCTCTTTTTAAAAAGCAACTTCCTTTGTAAGAGTTTCTGAGTTGTCTTTATTATAATTTTTCCTTTCTTCTACAAATAAATTATTTGAACAAAGCAGAGAAGAAAAACATTAAGCATATGTTTTCCTTCCAGACATTGAAATAGGAGAGAATTTCTGTCCTCAACCACCAATTACTGGTTTTCATTTCTTAAAAAGAAAGAAAGAAAGAAAGAAAGAAAAAAGACATCTTGCATTATAGTTTTTGAGAAGTCATTAAGTTCTCCGCTGGCAACCTCTATCTGAGAATATTTTTAAAACCCATGGGTTCCGCTATTGTGACTTAGTTGAAAGCAGGGTGGTTGCCCCTCTGAACAGCGAGTCCCAAGCTGTCATCACCTTGTGTTTCCTGTTGTTGCTTTCCTCTCACTGACGCATGATGTGGCCAGGTTCACCTGCTGCAGGGTTGCAGCTGCCCACGGCGGAGCCCAGGTGCAAGTGTGCATTACGCCACCCTGTGCGCAGGACGCTTCCTGCTCTCACGTTGGAGGAGGCAGGACGTTCACCATGTTTAAGGTGTTCATGACTCCTTTGAGTGAAAAGAGTAAGCTTCTGTTTTTGTGAGCTACCCAGCGGAGTGGTCCTCCGTGTATTTTTCATAATATCATAACTTCATTTTGTTGTATACAACACGGCAAACTTTTCATTGATGAGATTATATTTTGATGATCTCGATACATTTAAATCCAGCCAGATCTTTTATGTTACGGATCCTCAACAGAGTGGCAGTAAATACACAAAACAGTAGCTAAGATGCTGTGCACATAAGGAAAAAATATTAGGACCGTTAATAACTAACATGGGTCAAGTTGGATACTCATGTTATCTTTTTTTCTAAATTTTATGTAGTTGGTGGAGGGTCTCACTATGTAGCTTGGACTTGCAGTCATCCTCCCCTCTCAGTTCCCTCAGTGCTGGGATTACAGGCATGCACCACCATGCCTTTTCTCAGCATGCCTGTGGGCATGGCTGGGGTCACATGTGGTGCCAGGGATTGAATCCTGATCCCTGCACTTGCCTAAGCAGTTGCTTAGTCTGCTGAGCTATCTCACTCGCCCTTCGTGTTATCTTCTTCATTTGCTTTATCTTTATTTAATTTAAGTAGGATATTCCATGTAGAAGTATGTGCATTTCACAGGTGAGGTATCTGAAAGTCAAATGGCTTGCCTAGAGTCACAATTAGTAACTTTAGAGACAGAAAATAATACTACAACTAGAAGATTTAAAGTTGGATCTATTCCCTAGAATTACATGTCATATAGGGTAGAAAAAGAGATAAGATAACCTTAATAATTATGATATTAAACTGGATTTCTAAAGATAAAAAGTGAAGACCTGATGTCCATCCTACAGAGCTATAGGCTTTATCCTCTCCTCCCTGTCTTCATAAAAAAAAAAAAAAAAAATTAAAAAACAAAACAAAGAAGCATGTAAGTCCCTGGCTCATCTTTTCTGTGGTCAAAGGAACAAAACCTATCTGGATCAAATTCATCTGTACTCCAGGAAAGTCAAGTTTGATGGCAACTAAGAAAACCCATGATTGGCAGATGTAAGAAACATCAGCATAAGAAAAGCAGGGCTCTGAACCTTAGCAGGGTGAACCCATACTCTGCTTCTCCTTTTCCTGTCTTGTCTCTCAGTCCCCCGCCTCCCTCTCTGCCCAGTCCCTATCCCTGTCCCCTTCTACATCTCCCTCCCCCTCCTTGATGTCACTGCTTTTCATTGTCTTTGAGAGGCTCTGCCCAGAGAGACTAGAGAAGGAAAATAAATTACCATCATCTATGTTAAAAATGAAGTAAAATGAACTTAAAGACAGCATAATTATATGAATAGAACATTTTAAGCCAATGCACAAAGAATTGATGAATGCTAATTGATGAATTTTCCACAATTTCACAGTACAGATTCAGCATACATGTCAGTTGAATTTCTGTACATATCTGATGAACAATCCAAAATGAAATGGAAGAAAGTATTTCTTTTGACATAGCATGTTGAAAAGCCAAATACTTAGGATTTAATAAAGAATCAAAAGACTTGGATACTTAAAACTTTATTGGCAGAAATTAAAGACCTAAATAAAGACATTCTTTGTTTTGGGATAGAAAGAGTTAAATTGTCAATACAATAACAAGTTGTCAACAGGTTTAATTTAATTCTTTTTAATTACATTAAAATTACACAACACTGAGGAAATAGAAAAGTGTGTTTTCAGATTAGTAAGAAAGTGCAAAGGGCATTAGTAGAAAAATGTTGAAAAGGGGAAGCAGTATTGGATTTATACTTTTCAGTTTCAAAATTACTTCAAAACTATAGCAATCACTTTGGCATGATAAACGTACAGACACCTGAATTAAAAGTCCAAAAAGATGCCCCCATGTCGATGATAAAATGCTTTCTGACAAAGGGTCAAGAGCTTTGAATGGAGAAAGGAACAGAACTGGGGCAACTAGTTCTGCATATTCAAAGGGATGAAGTGGTGTACTTACTTCATAGTATGTATGAAATCATTTCGAATTGAATCAGTGGTCAAAATGTAAGAAGTAACATTATAAAACCCTTAGAAGCAAAAGCAAGTTTCGTGACCTTGAATTTGGTGATGGACTCTTAGGAGACAAGAAACCAAAAAGATAAATTGGACTTTATTAAAATTTGGCTGGAGTTTACCAAGAAAAGCTACATAATGGGATAAAAGACTAGCAAATTCTATTTCTCCCAGCCAATATTTGAAATATAGAAAGAACTTCTGAAAGGTAAAGACAATAATCTGTGAAAGCTTGAATATGCATTTCTAAAAAGATACAGGCATGGCTGAGAACGGTTGGAAAGAATTAGAGGTGATCAGTCAATAGGCAAGTGCAAGTCTGAGCCAGAATGAGAGTGTGTGTTATCGTCTCACGTGATGCCTATTCTTTGCAAGGAAAATGAGCAGGGGTAGTGATACTGGAGATGAAAGAGTGGCGCAGCTGCTGTGGAAAGGATGGAGCCTGGGGTGGCGGAGCTCCAGAGAGAAAACCCAAGCTTGGAACTTTGCTGGAATCCCCAGAATGAGCAGATGTGTAAGGACAGGAGCTGCAGGAGGAGAGGCCAAGAGTAGCCACGGTTAGTTTGTTGCAGTTGCCTGTTGAGACAGAACCATTATGGAAATAGTGTTTTCACAAAATTGTGAATAGAATTAGTACTATTGAGACATATCCTCCTCCTCACCTTCAGTACCAGGGATTGGACTCAGGACCCTGCATTTGCCAGGCAAGTGTTATTCTACTGAGCTATCTCCCCAGCCCCATCATGCTTGTTTAAGAACTGTTTTCAAGCTAAAGACTTAGAGTTGAGGCAGCAAGTTGAATTTTCCCCACTCATGGTGTCCATCTAATGGAAGTTACAGCTTTTGGGGTTTGGGGTTTGCTGTCAGCTATGCTACTGAGACACATTAAAACAATGCATAGCTGCTTTATATGCATTTAGGAGAATTCAAAATTACAGTTTATGAAATATAAAGATTTTAGGTTAAACAATTCTAGAATCATTAAAACCTACCACCCAGATGGAACTTATTTCATTTGTGATGGGCACTCTTAGTGTTGTATAACTGACAATCGAATCTATCTTGCACAAATTTGTTTTGTATGTTATCTTGTCTGTCATAAGGCTATTGGATATCACTTTCTGCCAGTATTAGTTTAAAATTCACATTTAGCAAATTAAATGCTAAAAGTATGACGAGATAAGCACACATTCAGGGGCAAGAGCTCGGTGCTTCTTAGATGCCAGCTGCAGGCAGAAGCTTTGTGATATGCTAATATTTTTTGGCAAAATCTTACGTTATCTATTAAAATTATTTTTATTTACTTTCTGTTTTCATGATAATGCTGGGGAAAAAGTAGTCAGTGGAAAGATAGGAGTTAGGATAATGACAAAACGTTTCATACAGGTAGTTGACTGATTCACTTTGTAGGAATATTAGGATCTTTAGACTTGTAAGATTTCATTTTCATCAACTGACAGAGTATCACAAGCTTACATATTTACCATTTCTTTTAGGAGAAATGGACTTTAGTAAATAGATCAATAACACATAGTTTTTGAGAATTAAATTGTGAATTTTTGGTAGATGTTGATGTTGAAGTTGCCTTGTTCACAGAATGGTCACTAGAACCGTAGATGAATTTACTTAGAATCCAAGTCATCACCTAAATTCTTTAACACTTTACTTAGGTACTATTAAATATGTGTTGCAATGTGAAAATTGACCTAAAGTAAGTAGGGTACAGTTCAGTAACTTTGATTTGTACATTGGAGAGAAAGCACTTGCCACGCAGTTTGTCTCTCTGTGTCTGTGTTTGTCTGTCTCTGTCTCTGTCTTTGTCTCTGTCTCGCTCTCTCTGCCTTTGGTACAGAGTCTTACTACGCAGCTTGGACTCAACCTTCCCAGTGCTGAGATTACAGGCATGCAGCACCACACCAGGTCTATGTGGCCAGCTCAGCATGCCCAAGGGCAGGGCTGGTGTGGCCTGTGGTATCCGGATAAAACCCTGGTCCCTGCTCTTGCCTAAGCAGGTGGTGAGTTCACTCAGCTATCTCGTGGGCCCTTGTCGCTGTGTGTTTCTTGCATCAAGTAGAGGTCTGAGTTCTTTGAAGTGGCTTTCTTGTCTGCCATGGAAACATGTTCAGCAGCTTTATATCTACCTTTTTATTTTAAATTTGTACTGAAGTATAGTGTACAGAAAATCTATCATAAGAATATGGCTTACTGATCTTCTGTACACATCATTTTCGTGTATGTAGGAAGAAAGTGACGATACACAGGGAACTTTTCAGAGTAACCGACCTCTTAAGTTTGGCCAACTTAGAACTTGGTGAAAATGGCGTCATCACAGTGTTTAAACTTGTGTTTCTGGATACGTCTACTGCATTATGTGAAGTTTTACTATCATCAGCCCTCAGCTAGAGTTCCGCCTGGAGCCATAGTGAATGGTGATACTAATAACATTGGAGTAAATGCCTGTGTCATCATGTTCATTTATTTAAAAAATTTTTTCTTGTTTATTTATTCACTCATTTATTTGGTACAGGGTCTCTCTGTGCACCTTGGACTGATAGTGATCCTGCTGTCTCAGCCTGCCTAGTGTTGGGATTATAGGCATGTACCTTCTTGCCTGGTTTTGATGGCTGGCATGGTGGCCAGTACTGGGCATCAAATCTGGGTCCTTGCACTTACCAGGCAGGGGTTTAGACCACTGAGCTATCGCTCCAGCCTCTCATGTTCATTTGTTAAAGAGGATGTATGGCATTTAGGGCCACGGGACCTACAGAGGCTCAGCCTCAGTTTATCCAATTTCCCATAGGGTTCCAATGTATAGTCCTAAGAAAGGCCATGAAAGTTTTCGTTACTGTACATCCTTGCCAACACTTGCGAGTATTCTTCAGAAGAATACTGCATGATATCACATATGTGTTATCTTAAAAACTCTTAAAAATGATTTAGTTGAAATAGAGAATATAATAGTGGTTATGAGAGCGTAGGATTGCTTAAGAAGAATAAATACTGATGTTCTTTTACATAAAGTTGTTGTAAGTTATGAGTCGGTGCCTAAAGGAACGACAAGAAGACACGATGAAGGTAGCTCAGAGGACTCACTGAGATTCATCTCTCCATGAGCCAAGAACCCCAGAAACAAATCCACTTTATTTTGAGTAGTTAGTGTGATCTTGTGCAAAATCATTAAAGTAAAGGAGGACCATGTGCTTAGTCCTAAATGTGACCATGATCTGCTACCAACTTCCATCCTTTCCCCATCATCAGTTTTGGGGGTCAACCAATAGCATTCCAAGCAAGGGAGAAAGTCAATGGAGAGCCAACAGATAAAGCTGTCATATATCACTTGGAGGCCCAGCTTTCCAGGATTTTCAGCAACAGAGCACAGCTGTCTCTGGGCCCCATTCATTACACTCCACTTCCCAAAATGCTAACTTGGCTATATTTCCCCACTTTTATTATTTTTTATGCTGAAAAATCAGGGCAAGAATTACAGATTGTCAGTGCTCAACTTGTCAATGGGTCTGTCCTCATCAGCAAACAGCACAGGGATCACATCCCTACCTTTCCACTGAACCATGAAGTAATATGAAAAGGGTTAAAGTTTTCAATACTATTTGTAAAACATTAGTGCCAGGCAATCCGACAACTGTTTTGCAAAAGCATCTTCAATATGTTGTCGATGAACAGGATCTTAACATTTAGATATAACAACAATCTGTCCTAAATCCTTTATCTTTAGAGTTTATGTGTCCTTGAGAAGTCCGTAGTTGTTCTGACTTCTTGTGCCGATATACAGTTTGTAATACCACTTGCAACAGATCAGACAACTCTGACAATCATCTCACAAAAGCATCCTCAACATGTCGACGAGATAGTATCCTAACAGCAACACACACTAGATCGCCGTTTTGATATAACAACAATCTGCCCAAAATGCTTCATCTTTAGAGTTCATGTGTCCCTGAGAAGTCCACAGTTGTTCAGACTGCTTGTGCTGCGCACAAACAGTTTGTATGCCTTGGCTGAACACCACTCCAACTTCAGCAGCTGTAGTGGTGATGGTCATTATTCTTGACAGTATTGCTATCATGACTTCATTCACTCTCTTCTTTAGCACCTCCAGCAAATGTTGGAACAGCATTATGGAAGGAGAGTCCTGTAGCTGTATAGGAAATTAGATTCTACTTCTTATTTTAAGAACATAGGTGTTATTCCTAGAGAATTCTATAATTAATAGAAGAATGTAAACATGTATATAAAAAAATTGTGACATGTATGTAATGGTACAGCCAAAAGTATTCCAATAACCAGGTCCTACAAGCAATAGGTGAAGGAGGTAAACACATGCCTGAGTAAAACGCGTTGTGTTCCCTTTAAATAATGAGGTATGATGAATGGAAGGGAAGTCAGGGTTAGAGAAAAACAGAGAGACCTGTGCCAATGTCCAGCAATAGGCCGGGTTTTCCTTTGGTCATGATTTCCCAGGGCTCCTTTGTGGAGAGGACAGAAACTGTCTGGCCACAGAGAGCAGGCAGGTCCAGTGCCCTTCGGTCCTATTGGACCATCTGGGAAGCTGAGTCTGAGCTCTGTGGCCTCCGCCTTAGAGTGCAGTCTTACTTATAGTAAGACTGCAGTCAGGGCATGGCTTGTGGGCCTCTTAAGATAGTTCCTCTTATGAAGGTCTGGCTTTCAACAGCGGTAGCCAGCGAACTTTATTGTCAATGAGCACTTCTTGGAGCCAAGAGTATCAGATTTAGGATTTTTTTTGAGGGTGCAACAAGGCAGCCATTATTTGTCTCTTTTGTTTTTTTCTTTCTGGTTTTCTCCCACTTCCAATTATGGGAAATTGTCTTCCTAGTGTCCTATAAAGTATCAAGTAAGTTTTTTTTTTTTTTTCACTTGTCCCCAGGTAGGTAATGGGGCTTGCTGGATTTTAGTAAGAGGCCGTCTGAATGTTTTCCCATTCAAAGTGAGTCTTTTCATCAGTCAGAGGTTTTGTATAAGAATGTTCATACCTACTCATTTTTTGGGTTTCATTCGTAGAGCTGGTACCCAACTTATTTCTCCATTATCTGAAATGACACAAGCAAACCTGTTCCCCATCTCTGGACAACTCCTGGAACCCATTGATCAATATCATCCAGAAAGAAAACAGGCTATTGCAAAGGAACACACTTCCCTTGTAGAGTGATGATCTGCAGCAGAAGAGCTGTCTGGCAGCTGATCCAAAAAATTTAATGTAAATAAAGCTTTAACCTATGTGTATTCATATGTATTCCCATATCATCTCCCCCTTTCTGTGTAATGAACATTTTCTTTTAAGTTTGTATTAGCTCATTTTATCCTTGTCTGTGGATATTCTAATATTTAAGTCCCTATAGAATATTAACAGATAGAATTTACTTATTTTTACCCAGAACTTTAGAAATTAACACCATATATAACATTGTAGTAAGACAATCCTGATGACATTTTTTGATATATTTTAAATATTTTTGTTTTATTTTGGTGTAACATTTTTAATCATCGCGATTTTAAACACAAAAAGTATTTTTTCTTACTCACCCTTAAATTAGACTAATATTGCAAGCTTTTTGAAAAAGAAAGAAGTTTGAATTTGAGAAAGTCTTGTCCTAATAAGCAATCTTTGTTTTGTATCCTGAAAGACCTGTATACCTGGAATCATAAATACACTTAATATACCACAAGACTAACAGTGGAGAATTGCCATACTCATATGAAGACCTCTGTTTTTAAGTCTAGTTTTGTAACAAAGTCATCTTTAAAAAGAAAATCTTCTTGTAACATCTTGAGAAACTTCATCTTTTAACCAGTGATCTATTTATTGAGGTGTCTCCTCAGAGACTATTGAGATTGGAAGCTCATAATTAATGAATAAAAAGGTTGGCCACACCTCTTATTCATCAATTGGATTCCTCTCTAATAAAATTTTCCCATTCTAGGGAATTTTTATTGAATTGGTTTAAACTTTATGATATACATAAGTCAGTGTTAGTATCATTTTATTTATCTTGTAGTTTACGAAAAACATGCTTTTAAGTCTATATCTTTATGTTTAGAACAAATCACAAAAAACAAAAAAGAAAAAGAGAAGAATAGCTGTTCATTAAAAGGCACACAAACACACAGAAACATAAACGTTTTTAGGAGTGCACTCAATTCTTAGGCCAAATTTATAAGTAGACTAGTCAGATTTTGTTATTTGTTAATCATTAGAGATCTCTTACTAGAAAAATTTGAAAGGAATAAAATCTATGATTAATATGCATATTTTATAATTTTTGGCTTGATCTATTTAGACCTCAGATTTCCATTTCGTCAGTTCCTTGAAGAGGTCCCAAGCCAGATCCAGCCTCATTCTAGTTAACTTCTTCTTGAGATCTCGCTTCATGACACAGTCTGACAGTACTCTCTGGTACCCAAGTAGTTCTTCAGCATTCTTTGCAAACACATAAGCATATCCTTTGCCCCAAGTTAGTAGTGGACTGAGTTCCTTTCATAGTCCTGTGTGGAAATTTTCTCAAGGACCATCTTTAGTCCTGTTTTCTTATCTGGTTTGCCTTTATGTTGCTGTAAAAGTTTATAAAAATTTAATAGTATATATTGACTAGTGAAGTTGGCAGGATTGACTCCCCTATTGCTTTAAGAGAACTTTGATTGTATGGTGAGGATTTAGAAGAGGAAGCCATACTTTTTTTTTTTTAAACTTTAAACTTATCTGAAGGATAATGACAGTCAACAGCACATGAAAAATTAGTTAAATTAGTTTAAAATCAAGATAGGGCCAGTTAATATTACCAAAGAAAGTCTGAAAACAATGGTTGATTTGAACAGTTTGGGGCACAAAATATCTTTGTTGTATAAGTTGACCCAAATATGAAGAAGTTATAGCTTTAACTCCTTTGGAGGCCGTCACTAGGACTTTTATTAGTTAAATGGGATATCAAAATCAAGCTACTGTTTAAACCTTTAAATGTTATTTCATACTTGTTTGTAAAATATTAAAGCCCTATTTTAAATGCTGTTTTTAATTTAGGACAGCTTTACAGAACCACACTGAACTAGGAATCAAAAGAATTTTAAATAATCTTTTAAAATATCCTGGGGCAGTGGCCTCACACCTTTGTAGTTGCTCTACCTGGAGGCCACCCATGCTTGCATTTGAAAAGCCCTTAGAATGTTTTTTCTTTAATTTTTACTTTTTAGCTCACTATTTTTTTTAACAATTTAAAAATTTTTAGCAAAAATGAATGACCAGTTGAGCAGTACAAGGATTTGGTGTGGTTTAAACAATGATTTGGTTGGATAGAACTATAACTTCAACTTCCTTGTATAATTAGCATTGATTACACCACAAAGAAAATGCTGCAGACCATGTAGCACTGGGGCTGTCTTTGGTTTATCTTACTCTATTGGTGTGGTGGCCTAGTGGCTAGCAGCAGCTTAATGGTCTTAGCACCTAGAAAGGTTCACCTGGGCCCACATTACTTCCCACAGCTTTAAGGGAACTATGGCCCTGTAGCCAAGGCCTCTGCATAGCCACTCAGTGTCACCTGCTGTTCTTCTGACAGTAGGTCCAGGCAATGCAATATGAGTTTAATATGCATAGAGAGAAGCTGAGTTCTATTTTTAATAAGCACTTAAGTTTTAATTTGTAAAGGTTTAATAGTAGCTATCATAAGTAATATTTCTCCTTCATAATCACTATCAAAAATTACCAAATGTACAAATACACCTTGGGGAATAACAATACTCCTTTCTACAATCAAAGCAATGATATTTTTTGGAGTAGGGCTGAAAAGTCCAGTTTTAATTTTGTAAACTCGTTAAGCAGGGAGCAAAGCTGATTTTCCACAGCCATCAGATCTAAAGCTGTGTTTCTGCTTCTGGAGGTTGCATGGAGAAGATCTGCTATCCTGCAATTGATTGAAATTTAGGCTGGCCAGTGGAAACTGCAGGTATTCCATATTGTTTATCTTTGGGCCCCTGGATGATAGGGCCCTTCTCCAGTTACTTTGAGACTGTAAGGGTTGATCATGCTTATCAAATTTGGAGCAGCATTTGTTAGCCCAATGTTTACCTTTTCCACATCTCAGACAAAGTCCTGGAACAGTCTTGCTATTTTTATCTCCTTTTTTCTTTCTATTTTGTCCTTTTCTGCAATCTTTTCTCATATGACCAATTTTTCCACATTTAAAACATTTGATATTACTTTGCTTAAAAAAGACAGTAAGGCAGCTGCCAATAAATTAGCTTTGTATGGCTCTGAGCCAACATCAGCACAGGCCTTAATATTTTCTTCCAGTGATGCACCCTGTGCCTTTAAGGGACCCAGAACCTTTTGACATTCAATATTTGCATTCTTAAAAGACAAAGTTTGTAACAATAAATCCTTCAGATCTGGTGCTTTCACTGTTTTGTGTATAGCTTCTCCTAATCATGAGACAAAATCTACGTATCGCTCCTTATTAAGATTGGAGAATGTTAGCCAATGACTTTTGAGCACCCCTGGGCTTTTCACTTTTTCCCATGCTCTCAAGCAACAAATACGAGTTTGCACAATAGCCACATCATTATATTGTAATTGATCTTGGATGCCAATCCAGACCTCTGTCCCAGTGAGTTGGTCTGATGAAACATTAACTGGGGATTTTGTCCCCTGTTAATACTCTCCTGAATATCAATTTCATCTTTCCACCAAGTTCTAAACTGCAAATATTGGCTTGGCTCTAAAACTGTGAAGCACAAAACTTCCCAATCATGAGGAATTAATCTGTGTTCACTTACTAATCCTTGTATTAATCCAGTCACATAGGTTGAATGCATACCATAGGCTGTAACAGCCTGGTTTAAATCGTTAATAACCTTGAATGCCAGAGGTTGGTGTTCCCACTGTACATATAGCTCTAGAGAAATTGAGCATTCGGTGGGCATTGTTGAGCCACTACAGGAAAAATACTCAAAGGGGCAGAATAAGCTTCAGGATCTCCCTGTTGTCTCCTTTGCATAAGAGCTTGAGATACCACACGTCTATAAACTTTTATGGGGGCTTCTTTTCTTTCTTTATATGCAGGAGCAGAAGGGTTAAAAATGGTAGTAGGGACTGAATTTTCGTGAACTGAGAGAAACTACAGGGCTAGGGACCTCTATTTTTGCAATCAATTTAGAAATTAATTGTGATAATTGCTTTACCTCAGCTCGCAGCTCACACACCTCATTCTTAATGTCCTCCGTTCTACATCCTCCCAATCCTTAAGTTCTGAGGAGGTGGTTTGGAATGTCATACACATCCTTTTAGGACTTAGTTTGTTAGATTCATCCCCACTATAAAGCATTGAGAAATTTAAGCAGCTGACACTCTTGGTATTCCAGGGAGCACCTTCATGTAAGGACTCGTGACGGGGTGCAACCTTATCATAATTATCTACCACAGAGGCCCCTTGCTCTATTTTCATCCTTTCTGTTATGCTAGCATCTACATTTGAGAGTGAGGGAGGCAGAGGTCTCATAAAGGTCTCATGTGTAGATTTATATTTGTGTAGAAGCTGCTCTTGAGGTTTAGCAGTATCAGTATCTGAAGCTGACTTGTTCAAATATTTCTTAGACTCTCCTGAGTTGGATTGTAATGACTCCAAAGCTAAGGAAATTTAACTACTAAGAGCATGAAGAGGAATTGATTGCCTCTTTTGGTGAGCACGACACAGTGCTCTCATAACTTGTGTCCAAACTTTTAAGTTTAAAGCAGCCTTTTCCTTAGGCCGAAACCATAAACAATGCCTTTTTATATGGGAAAATAATTCCTTGAAACTCTTTGGTTTCACCTTTATCCCCACTCCTTTGAGTATCATCTGTATAAGGCAGTTACACTCATTTTCTACTGAGACAGAGTTTCCCATTACTCCCATTACTCTGAGGTTTTGCCGGTGGTCTCGCCTAGTCTGGGCGTATTTCTCCCACTCGGTCAGGCCTCTCTTAACTCACCACTGGTCATCTTCCGTGCCCTGTGTTGAGCGCCACTTATAAGTTATGAGTCAGTGCCGAAAGCAGCAATGAGAAGACCTGAAGAAGGTAGCTCAGAGGACGCACTGAGATTTGCCTCTCCATAAGCCAAGAACTTCGGAAGCAAATCATCTTTATTTTGGGCAGTGAGCGTGATCTTGTGCATAATCACTAAAGTAAAGGAGGACCATGTGCGTGACCACGATCTCCATTAACTTCCATCCCTTCACTATCGTCAGTTTCATACGGGGATCAACCATTAGCATTCCAAGCAAGGGAAAAAGCAATAGAGAGCCCAGAAGTAAAGCTGCTATCTATCACCTGGAGTCCCAGCTTTCCGGGATTTTCAGCAACAGACCACAGCTGTGGGATGAGTGGGAGGTCTCTCTTTATGTCTTTGTCTTGTCTGTCTGTCTGCCTTAGTATCTCAGGTTTTCTATCTATGTATCTTTCTACGTTTAATTTCACATACAATTATTATGTATCAGTAGAAGAAAACAAAGTATTTTAGTCACTCATGTAAGTATTTGATCACATTCGATGTTTTTATTATTATTATTATTATTATTATTATTATTATTATTATTTTGGCTGGCTCAGCCCACCCTGAGGGCAGCACATGGTGGCAGGAGTGGGGTTGCAGTCCCCTGTGCCTGTCTGAACTTGCCTAAGCAGGAGTTTTAGAGTGCTGCATTATAACGCTGGTTTTGGTTTGCATTTCCTTGAGGGTGATAAGCACCAAACACCATCTTATTTCATCAGGCTTTTTGTCCTATTTTTTAAATCTTTGTGTGCTCCAAGGAGTAAGAGTAATTCATTTTGGATGAGTGGGAAATCTCTGTCTGTGTCTCTGTCTCTGTCTGTCTGCCTTTGTGTCTCAGGTTTTCTATCTATGTATTTCACATACAGATATTTTTACATGTTCAGTTGACCTACTGATTTTATTGAAAAAACATACTTTCTGTGTGTATACTATAATATTGAATTAATCATAAATTTAGTGACTATGTGCACGTCTATTTCTAGACTCTATTTTCTTGTGTTGTTTAATTTGCTGGGTTTTGTGTCAGTTTTACAATTATAATTATAGCTGCATGATAGATATTGGTATTTGGTAGCCCAAGTTCTCTGTCTTTGCTTTTCACAACTTATGGGCAGTTCTAGGCTGTTTGCATTTCCACTTCTTAATCAGGGAGTCAGTATGTACAGAGTCTTTTCCTGTGAGTTTGACTGGGGTTGCCCCAACCCTCTGCCCAAATGTGAGAATAGTTCACACCTGCAGCCTGCTGAGTCCCCCAGTACATGAACTTGTACATCTTTTACAGTCATCAAACTCCTATGTCATAATCCCAGCACTCGGGAGGCTGAGGCAGGAGGATCAGTGTGAGTTCGAGACCAGCCTGGGCTACAAAGGTGAGCTCAAGGCCAGCCTTGCAAATCTTATCAGATTTATTCTTAACAATTTGATGTTTTTAATGCTGTTATACATGGTATATCAAAACATAATTTTCTGTCTACTGCTGGTTTGTAGTGCCAAAAGAGAATTATACTTCAAGAGTAAATGGTCACATTAAGACTACTCAAGGCTATTGTCATGGAAGAGAGAAGCCAAAATTGAGTGTTCAATTTCAGAAGAACAAAAATGGAAGTTTTTAAGAGACAGGGAACATAGGCCTGTATTAATTAACTGACTTTATCCAAAGGAAGAATAATCTTTCTAACAGCTGCATGAAAGGAACCAAAATTAGTCCCCGGCCTTTTTGCAGAGCAGACTGTGTGACCGTGGCAGGCTTTTCCTGGACAGTGACATTTGAGAAGATTAGATGGTGGGTCTTTGGGAAAGATACTCCTGACTCCCACAGCAGTTCAGAGACTTTGAGAAAAATCTTCATTACAGGGGTAAAGAAATAGTCAAAGAAGTATTATGCCATTACACATTCTCAGTAATCTATGCTATAAGCAAAAGGAGGGCCTGTAGACCATCTGGATTACATAAGAGCAGGGACAAGGGGGCAGGCAGGAGGCGGGCTGGGAAGAGTCCCTCTTTTTATTAGTCAGGAGGTGGTGGTGAAGAAATTTGGGCCATCAGGAAGACAATTGATTTTCCTGTATCTACCTTAATAGCCCCACGTAATTAATTTCAGTGCTAACAATTGCCTTCTGAAGTTTCCCATCACCCAACATATATAATCTTTTCTCAGTTTGTCATGAAGTTGGACTGCTAGTTGAGGTGACAACAAACATACTGTGAGTTCAACCTTAACTTCACCATCAGTGACACTGTCTGTCTGTGACCCAGTCCCAAGCAGGCAAAGCAGCTCCAAGGCCTGGTACACACACCTAGGCTTGAGCTCCATGTGCCAGCTGCAGCACCTTGGCTGTCATGCACACCCTCTGGAACTTCTTTCCATTCACTTAAATATACGAAGCTGTATTTGAAGCAAGAGATAATGCCGACAAAACACCTGACAAATCGTAGAAACATTAGAAATGAAGTTATTACAGACTTGTGAAAACAAACATAATAATGATGGTATCTTAAAATTTGCTCTATCTGTGTCTGGCGCTAGTGAGTGATTCCACCAGGTGGCTTCCTGAATGGAAGAAAATGCATAAATGAATGCTTAAATGTTGGGAAATTGAGTTTTATATCCTAGGTAATAAAACTTAATTCCATAAGTTTCACTTTAAAATTTTAAATTATTTTTCATGGAAATCTATTTGAATAATGCATGCTTTTGATAGACATTTTGTGTAAAGAAAGTACATTATTCAAGAATTTGCTGCAGAATTTGAATCTTAAGTTTGTATTGGAAAGCAATAACCTCTAATGTAAATTCCAAGGATGTTTAATCACATAAAATGTCATAGTCCTCACTGCATGGCTGGCGCGGACGTCGACTCCCAGCACCCCGTTCTCACTCCATCCTTGCCCCACTCTGTCACCTCCACTTGATCTTGTGCATGCTTCACTTTCCATCATTTAAGAGTCTTTTTTGGTAGAAAAAAGAAAAACAAAAAACCTCCACATAAATCCTTTCTTGCTTCTCTTTCTCCAGTCTCACTTTGGTTAGTACCATGAGAGCAAAATACGTTACTGTTTAATTATATCACATAAGAATTGTAGCTCTCACCAACTAAAATAAAGTATAAGATTTTAAAAAAAGATTACAGCTGAATAGGATTCAGTGTGCTGAAACAGCCCGCTGTTCTTTTCCATTTTCTTACGAATAAGGGTGAAGTGTGTGTATGTCGCAATGGAATGCATTGACTCAAGTACTGTGCTTCTTAAGTGCCAAAAGGAACAGATTTCAGAAGAAAAGAGGAAAGAGAAAGTCCCAGAAGCTATTTAAAGTATAGGTTACATATCTGTTAGCCATAGATTTCTAATGACTTTTAAGTGGAAAAGCCTCTAAATTGTTTTAGAAAAATATCTTTTTACTTGTTCTCAGAACTTAAGATATGTTCATCTGAACTGGGTTTTGAGCTTGATTTAATAAATTCTTTGGGGGCACTTACTACGCTAGTTTGCCATATAGTTAATCTTCTGTAGTCAGCTGTCAAATTTGGTCTGCCCTCCTGATTTTCCTGTTCTTAGTGTTGCCAGTTTTCTCCCTGGGCTCATGTCCTGAGAACAACGAAAAATAAATGTGACAGACACGGAAGTGGGGAGGGAGCGCAGCAAACGTAGTTCATTAGAATGAAGCAGCGCCCTTCCTAGTCAAGGAGGTCTCCACGGAGGGATCCAGGGGCAGCGCCAGCTTCAGGGTGTGTGTGCAGACCTTGCCGAGCTATCTTGGTGCGCCTGTGAAAATGAAGCTGTGTGACAGCGTGGCTGCTGTGGTCAGCTGGGCCTTTCTCTGGGGAGGACTTCCTCACCCTCAGCTTCCCAAGGCCTCGCTCAGTTTTCCCAGGCCCTTGGCTTTGAAGCGCCGTACCTGCCCTTTGTGGCCAGGCTGCTCGTCAGGAGCCCAGCCTTCCCTGCCCTATGATCCAATTTTCCTGGGCTTCTCATGGTTTCCTCTGTCCCTGCCCTGGCTGTGCAGTTTCTGTCTCTGGCCTCACTGGCACGATTAGGCGCCCAACTCTGCTCGCGTCTTTTCCAGTGTGAATTGATCCCCAGGACTTGTACACGTATTGTTGAAAGCTAGGTACTGGTGGCAGCCACTTTTCACTGATGGTGTCTGTGGTGACCGATCTTCTGGTAGTGGTTTACAGCACTGCATCGTTCTGAGGGACCCACGTCCTGAGATCCTCAGTCACTGTCGAACTTCTTTTCTGTATGTGTAGCAGGGATACCGTGTCTCTCTGAAAAGAAAACGCAGAGCACCTCATTCTGTTGCTAAGCTCAGGCTGATTCTTGTGTAGGAAACCATACTGAAGATCACATGACAGCAAGTCTTCCGAATGCTGCCATCCAGGTCCAAGGTATGAGCGAGACCCATGGCCTTGGACTCTCGGACGGAGTTCCTACTGCTTATCAGCTGGAGCGGGGTTCACATAGAAAGCGCCACCCCTCCTGGGTGGCATGCGTGGTGGCTTTGTGTTGGGCTTAGTTTACTTTGCCAAAAAGAAATGACCACGGCCTGGGCTGTTCACAGCTCTCACGCACTGTCCTTGGGGTTCAGCCGATGAGAGGGGAGACAAGGAGACAGAGACGAAAGGAGCGCGTGGAGCCTCTCAGGAGCCCGTGTGGAAAGCCGCAAGTGCTTTTTGTAAGAATTCTAATTCCTGTCTCCTGCCTTCTACTGACTACTTCAAGGGACAGCAGCCACCGCTGTCCTCTGCTTGGGATGCCCTGCGAGGGACTCCAAGCCGGTGGTCCTTCTTCTAGCAGAGCGCTACACATACACAGCAGAGGGGACCTCTATGTCGGTGCTGCCACAGCCCTGGGCTTCTGTTCTGCCCTCCTGCTGGCTGGGCCTCTGCAGCTTCTTCTTCTTGAAGCAAGCATCAGTGAGGTGCTTGGGGATTTTCCTTTTGTTGATATCAATTTTTGTAGAGGTAGCCATGACAAATTTCTGGAGTGTTCTTCATAGAGGAACTCAAGGCTAAGAGCCTTAGTCACAAGTAGTAAGCCACAGGACAACTGGTTCAGGAAGATCACTCTCTTGCCTCTGTAATGCCTGGTTAAGATGATCAGATGGTGTTGGGAGTGATGCTAGCTCAGTTTCCTCAGATGCTGACTGAAGGGTTTCTTGCCGTAGCTCAAGAGCTTTTGCGGCACCCCTTCAGTAGGGTAGTATCTAGGCATTTGTCAAAGCTCAGTCACCTGGGTACCACCATTCTTGTCACCACCGACTGGTTTTGTGATCCTAGCAAACACCTTTTCCTTTTTCTTCTCAACCTTTGATTTACCAGCTATGTGCTTTCTCTTGCACAAAGCCTTTCTGGAATACATAACAGCTGGAGGGCATCTACCAGTTCCTCTAACCAGGACAGGATTTTGGCTGCAGTGGGGCTGCCCTGTGTTGCACTTTTTTGCGCCTTCTTACCAGTGCCCCCGGCAGGAACCTTCTTGGCTCCAGGTTTCTTCTCTTTAGTATCTGGCTGCTCAGTGTTTCTGCTTGTCATCTTGCAAGATGGAAAAGAGAGCTGGGCAGGTGGTTTTTAAGATTTGTTTGTAGAGCATGAAGTTTTCCTTCAAATACATTCAATGGGGGGCTCTCAGGGCCCGTCTACTCAGCCATACTAATTACCAGATTGTCTTAGTTACTTTTTTGCTCGTTGCTGGGACAAATACCTGACACTCAAAATGAAGGAAAGAAAGGTTTATTTAGCTCACAGTTTGTGGAGGTTTCAGTTCATATTCGGCTGGCCCAAAGCTGAATAGAACAGAGCAGAGAGCATCCAGTTCATGGCGGTGGAACAGCAACAAAATGGTGGCAGAAGTATCCAACCAAACAGGGCAGCAGAGAGCAACAGCAACAGCTCTAGTCTGTCTCTCTGTCTCTCTTTATATTACATTCAGGCTCTCCGCCTTAGCCCCCGCCTTAGGCTACACCTATAATTCCAGAAGTACTTCGACCCATAATCTCATCAGTACTAAAAATCATAATCCCAGGGATCATGGATCAAGTCTCAAACTCTAGAAGTCCCCGCCCAGTTACTCCATGAGGCTCTGGGGGGACAAATAGACATAAACCATAACACAGATGTTTTGTTTGGCAAAAGGGAGAAGTGTACAAATAAGTGTGCAATTTCTTCCTCCACATCCTTAATTAAATTTTCATAACACCATAGCTCTAAGGAGTTGGTACTTCCTCTGATCTCTAGTGTTCTGTAATCACATGTGTGTAGAAACACAGTATCCTAAGCCTGGAGGCTCTGAGGCAGACCTGTGATGCCCTGGGAGACGGGGGCATCTCTGTGGCAGGATCAGCAAGTGATAGAGAAACTGCCCCACCCCCTCCTATCCCCCCAGCCCTGGGAGTCTCTCCTCCCCTTCGCCAGGCCTTGGAGTCTTGCCGATCTCAGATCTCAGCATACAGCCCAACAAGATTCCTGGGGCCAAACTTGATAAAAATTGGAAGCAAGTGAAACTGGGCTCTCATAATGTAGAGCTTTGCAAAGCCGCCGCTAGATTTTTCTTTCTGTTTTTAATTTTTATTTGTAGCAACTATGTAAGTCCTCATGCGCTTAGGCACATACTGAAGTTTTTGGCTTGGATTTATTAAAAAAAAAAAAAAAAACAGTATCTTCTCTTTTACAACCATGTACTTCCTGCCTTAACACAACAACAACAGCAACAGCTCAAAAAACAGAATCCAGTTGCACCGGGTAGGCAGTGCCTAGAAACAATTTGCAGTCTTTTTGGAATGCGACATTAGAGGTGCAGGAGTAGCAGCTGGTTGCGTGTGAATTAAAAAAAAAAAAATATGTTGATCAAAATCAGTTAATATTTGTGAGATGTCTTTATAGCCCCGAGTCAGTAGAACTGATGCCAGGAAAAATAAGTCCGTTGCTTTTGCTTTTCGTTTGTCCCCTAGAGTGGCTCTGTTGAGATCCTCTCACTGGACGTTCACCCATAACACATACCTCCCTGGGCTTTCCTGTGTATACTCTTCCGCTGAAGCAGTTCACCATGTACTGCTAAAACCCTGTGTGCTTGTTCATGTTTAAATGCTGTCAGGACATCAGAGTCATAAGTCTGCTTTAATGGAAAGTTGCCGAGGCAGCAGAGGGCAGAATACAGATTCCAAACAGCGGAAGACCAGTGGAAATTGCATGAATGGCTGCGAGTTGTCAGAAGCCAGAAGCACATGTCAAACAAAGAAGGAAACGCTGCAGCCCAGTGGAGCAGGGATGAGGTGGGCACAGGGCAGTGTGCTCTTGACCTGGAAAACAGTTCAGCCCTGGAACAGGCAGAAGAGAACTCCCAGTGCTCAGGTAGCATTCTGTGCTCCCTGCAGCAGGTCTCTGTGTACCCTGCCCGCCTCACCGCTGAGGGGCTGGCTCTGCACTCAGTGTGAGACATGGACATCTCTTCACCTGTCTCTGTTTAAGCTGTAGACTGACTTGCAAAATAATCAATAGGGAAAACTAAATTGCAGGTGGAAGGAAGTAGAGAGTGACTTACAGGAAGTAGATCACATTGTTGATTTTTTTTTTTTTTTTTTTTTTTCTAGTCCTGGGGATTGAACTCAGGGCCTTGTGCATCCCAGGCAAGTGCTGTAGACCTCAGCTACATCCTCAGTCAGCCCTGGGTTCTTGAAGTCCTAATGGGGAGAAAAAGAATCAGGAAGATGTCTGAATTCTTCCACTATAAATAAATGTACCTATTGCTAATATGGTTATTTTGGTGACAGGAGAGGAATTAAGTTACTCTGTTGGGGAGATTAGGTCTTAAAAATAACCCATTTCCTTTGACCAATAAGTGAATCATACTTCATTTTGCATTTCTTCTCACCAATATCCTTCATGGCCTATTCATGATACTAAGACTGTGGAGCAAATGGAAACCCACTTATTCATCTTAAAAGCATAAAAGCAAAGCACATCTGCCTTACAAGTTGCTGCCTGAACATAAGCGAAATGGCAGGCAAGTGTGGAGAAGATGATCATTTTCAGTACTTTGACATTAAAATATCTGTATAGTCCAAAGAAAACCCCAAGAGCCAGTGCCCCTAATTTACACACACATGGTGGAGATCACTTTTGTTTTTCTAGTATTTAGTTTCCAGTACAGTAGAAATTTCAAAGGAACATGTTGGATTTAGCTGCATTTTTGTTGTAAAACTTTGGGTTTAAAATATTTGACACAGTCTTCCAGCAGTAAACCACATTATTTTTATGACTTCCTGAGTGGAATTTTTCTTATGGTAATAGTCTCCATGGACTTCTAGGAAAGCAAACAAGAATACCGTTCCTTGCCATATTTTCTGTAGCTCCAGCCTTGGTTTTAGTCTCTTCGCACCCAGGCTGAGGGTCGTGGACACTGACGGGCAGGTCTATCCCACGGTCCTTCTCTTAGCTTTTAGGCTGCTTAGCAGTTGCTACAAGGGGAGCTCTGAACACCCACAGCAGTGGAAAATCAGAACCTGGCTGACTTGTGCTCCAGAGTCACCCTCTTATGGTGAAAGTAGTGTTTAGGGAGCCTTTTACAATGTAGATTTTTATAAAATGCAAATCAAGAGATATGCATTGTTTCTTCCTCAGCATGTGGAAGAGAGAGACAGAGGGAGAGGGAGAAATTGAGATTTGCCACATTATCATAGGGAAATAATAACGACTCTTTGTAGTAGTTATTTGCGAAGCTTCAGGGCAACATTTTCCACAGTAGTAGCAAACACTTTAGCTTTACAATTAGAAAAGTTACAGTTGCAAGTAATATAAAGCAGGAATTTAGATACTGAGAAAAACATAACATGACATTTTCTTAAATCAGTCAACAATAACAAAAAGTACACAGGATTTGTGCAACCCGAAAGGCACTTCTGTGCGATTTCAGTCTCATCCAAGTTTGGTGAGAGTTTAGCATATCCTCTCCTAGGCCACTTGGCACTCTACCTTCCCGTGGCACAGCACGACCCAGAGAGGTGGGAGGAGCACATGGGTGCTGCCAGCTGTGCTCTGCCCCTGCAGATGCCCACAGCTGGACAGAGGACTCACCAGCATCGTGTGAGGAAATCTCATGGACAGAGTCCTCTGCTCTTCAGGGTTTGCTGCCTAGAAATGCAGTCCTCTGGACTGCTTGGTTGGGCTGGGGACTACTGCCACTTCCACTCCCGGCTGCCCCTGGACCGCGCTATAGACAGAGATGAGACAAGAATTGCTGGAGGTAGACAAATTCCCTGAAATGTCCCTGTCTGCTGCCGCCCATGAGCTCCGTGTGACCGTCCACCAGGGCAGAAGCAGCTCCAGTGGCCTTTGTGCCTGGGGAGCACATTGGTGGCTCAGTGGGTCCTTCATGCCACTGCCAAGTCCCATGGGCATCGTGTGATTGGTAAGAGAAGTGAGACAGCAGTTAAGGCGCTTAGCTTTAAGGCCTAAGGAAATTGATAGGCCTAAGGTAGAAGTCTTAATTTGTTTCTCAAGAGCAAGTTTGCAGAATAGGGGAAAAAACCCTGGGTTTTTGCATGGAGATTTGATTACAAAGTAGCAATAATGATACAAATAATATTTACAGAGGAGCTCTCTTATGATACACATATGTCACCTCTTCATAGGGCTTATCTAATTATTAGAGTATACTCGCAAAGCATAGAGTTTATGGATCAACTAGGTGTTTTGTTTTATATTTGAAATATGTAATGAGAAGTCTTGCTATATTTATATACAGTGCAATAGTATAATTGACCACTTAGTTTTAGCTAATTAAATTTAGTGTAATGATGACAGGAAAATATAGTTCATTTAGCAGGAAATTAGTTTGTAAATATGTTGTTTTAAAATAGCAACAAGGAAATGGAAAGTTTGTCTTGGGAGAAAACCCAATTTTACTGGAGGATTTAGTCATTTGAACAGACTGCTGGAAACAGAATGCTCTAATGTACTGGATTTTGTAAGCAGCAGTGGACCATAGCAGCCTTCTTGCTGTGGATACTTGATATGACTAGTATATTTAACATTGGTGTCTGTATTACCTTTAACCTCGGAGCGTATCTGCTCTAAAAGTTCTTATAGATACAAGTCTTTGCAGGATGCATTTGCTACAGCTTCCCCTCAGTACACCTAAGTTCTCATTGCCTAGTATAGTCTTTGAAAGTGTGAAATATTTCAGGCCGCTTAGTCAGCTGATTGAAACTAGCAAGGCCTTAATGGTAGGAGGGTCTGGCAGAGCCTCAGGGGAGATGGCAGGTGATCCAGCTTCTGCCTCTTAATGATATCAAGGCCTTTTTTTCTTCCACATCTAAGACTTCTATACAAGTAAAGGGAAGAACATCAGTTTGAAAAAAAATAAAAGAAAATGAAGCATTATGTATCATATCTCCCATTTCATTTGGAAGTGAAAATACCATTTATGATTAGATTATGCCACATTTTGTCAACCATTATTCTCAACAAGAATATCTAAAACTGAAAAAATATCAAAGCTAAAAAACAAAAATGGCCGGTGAGATGGTTCAGCGGTCTAAAGTGCCTGCTTAGGCAAGCTTATTGGGCAACTGCAGGGAGCACGGTTCAATCCCTGGCACCACATGCTGCACTAGCCCCACCCCCAGGGAAGGCTGAGCCACCAATAATAATAATAATATAAGCCGGACGTGGTGGCTCACGCCTGTAATCCCAGCATTTGGGAGGCTGAGGCAGGAGGATTGGTGTGAGTTTGAGACCAGCCTGGGCTACAAAAGTGAGCGCAGGACCAGCCTCAACTGCATAGCGAGACCCTATCTCAGAAAGACAAAAAAAAAAAATAATAATAATATAATGATAATGATGATGTTTATAATAACAAAACAAAACCCTGGTGTCATTTCTCCTTTTGTGACCAGTGGTCTGCTTTTTGCCTTCGTTTCCTCATCTACAGAAGTGAGATAGAAAAAGTATTCACAATGTTATTATGAAGAATAAGTCTAAAATGCATGGTACCTGACACAGAATTGATATAACTATATTTAAATTCATTATTATTAAGTGTAAAGTTTAAGTGTTATCATTAAGCTTAAACTATTTGAGATAGTGCACTAAGAAAAATGAAGTAGAATTAACAACTTCTCACAACAACAAATGAATAAACAAAAGCTGGAAATCTGAGTGGGGCTTCACTGAGACAGGCCTGTCCTTCTTTGTGGTCTATTTGTCATCTGACATGACAAATTTTCTTGATGACTTCAGCTGTGATCCTTTTTTGCTAATTTTATAAGTACTTTTCATGTGTGTGTGTGACATGCAAAGAACTATATTGACCCCTGGGAGCCGCATAAAAGACCAATGATCTTCCCTTGAGTAATTTTATTATAAATTAGGTTAAGGGATTTAAAAAATAGGTCACATCCCAGGGACAACCTGCTCGGGACCCCTCCTTCTGTCCCTCTCTCAGTCAGGAGCTTTCTTTCCCTCAGTAGTCTATTCTGCTCATAAAAATAAAATAAAATAAAAAATAGGTCACAAACCAGTAGGTCATGCTGGTGTCCAGGCAAGGTATCATAATTAGTAGAGGTTGAGTTTATCTGGTGGATCCATAGGCCACTCCCTCCCCAGAGGCACCTGCTGGGTCAGCATGCCTTTTGTAGGGTATAATAAATCTTCAAAAACCAGTCTTTGTCTAAAAATACAAAGAATACATGCAAGAGGTTTTTTTTTTTTTGTTTTGTTTTGTTTCCTGTGTGCATTATGGGATTTCTGAAGTAATTAATAATGGTTCAACAGCTGCAGTCCGGTTGTTGTGAAAAATGACTCAATCTTTTGCAGTTTATTAAGCAATTTGTATATAATGCCAAAAATATTCTAGAACATGGATGTTGTTGAGCAGTTTTACAAGTTCTTTAAAGTGGAGCTTATGATAATTGAAAGCATAAAACATCCTACCCAGTTCAGAGTCAAGACAGAAACTACATACTCTTCTGCCACAAAGCTGCCAAGATTACCAGACCTGAAATGAGTCCATTGTATCTTCTTGAGTTCATTATAATCCTCCTTAAGGTTTTACCATTTCAGTGGGTTCCTAGGAGGCCAAATACTTGCTTGATACACGTTTTAGGACTGTTAAGCCTCCTCAGAGTACCGGGATGTTGTTCTGTGTCAGGGCTTTCGAGCGTCAGCTTTTGTTTCTTTCGCTATTATGGAAACAGTGGTTTTATTTAACAGTCATTTGCACAGTATTGTTATGTGCCAAACACCATTTTCAGTGTTTTAAAACATCACAGTCATTTGATACTTAAAACAATCCTGTTATTTTCCTATACTAAGCAAGTGAGGCACAGATAGATTAATCAAGCTCTGTCGCTGGTGAACGTGGAGATGGTATCCTCAGTCTTTCAGGAGGGTTTTTTTTTTTTTTCTGAAGAAATATTTGTTATACTTCCTCTTTTAAATTCTGTACAGTCATTATTTTTATAAAATTAAATGTTTAAGTACTTCATGAATCTGTTAAAAATCGAAATGGAGTTGTTTATGAGAACACGATATTCTGGACTTCAAAAATACTGTAGTCCTCTAGCAGTTGGAGTGTCGGGAGTGTTGAATACATGTGGACCACAAGGCGAGTGAAGGAGTGCCTGTGGCAGCTCTGCCTCCACTAGGGAATGATACCTGGAAACCCTTTATGCCGGTGATCCTGAAAACTCTTTTCTTTCCTTCTTTATAACTTTATTCATTTATTTAGGCTATGGCTGGCACAGCCTGCCCTGGAGGTAGGGCTGGCATGGCAGGAAATCCCTGGTTGCCTAAGCTTATCTAAGCAGGCAGTCTAGACTGCAGAGCTATCTCGCCATCCTAACCCCAAAACTCCTAAACCCCAACGTTTATTTTATTTTATTTTATTTTATTTTATTTTATTTATTTCTATTGTTTTTGTGTTTTGTCCAAGATCTCACTACACAGCTCAAACTCGTAGTGATCCTCTTGTTTTCAGCCTCCCCAGTGTAGGGATTACAGGTGCGCACCACCGTGCTCTGGCTCAGTTGCTGGCTCAGCAAGCCCTGGGGATAGGGCTGGCACAGCATGTGGTATCAGAGATCGAACCCTGGTCTCTACACTTGCCTTGGCAGGCGCTTAGTCCACTGAGCTATCTCGCCAGCCCTTGAAACCCAACATTTTTTAAAAGAAAAAGCTTTCTACATGTTTTTCTTTTCTCCCATTCTCTCTAGCAACCAATAAGTAAACTTAAAGACTGCAGAATTAGAAAAAATATGACAGAAGTCCTTAAAATATCTATGTTAGCATTGTGGTATATTTCTTCTAAGGTAAATTGGTGATTATTATTATTTAATTTAGGGTAGGGTCTACAGGCGTACAGGAGGTCGCTGCTTAGATTGGCCTCGTAATTCTCCTGCATTTGGCCTCCCAAGTGCTGGGATTAAGGGCGTGCACTGCCATGCCCAGTCTGAGATCCCGTTTCAGCATGCCCTAGGGGCGGGGTCAGCGTGGTATGAATTAGTGATTATTTTATTAACACTCTAATTTATTTGTATTTATAAAGTTCTATGTGATATACATAATTCATTTCTTGTAAGCTCATTCAGAGCCTATCTAAATGAAAAAATTGAAAGCAAGTCCTATTTGTGCTTATAACTCATAGGTATCCACAGGAGAGCATCCGGCTTAAAATTATGTTTACTTTGTAAAATATCTAACATGCAAGAGTAGTGTATTTAAATGATGAGTTGATAAATATTTATTTATTTTAAGAATTTATTTTATTTATTATTATTTTTTTCTTATTTCAGAACCCTTGTTTGTTTATTCACTCATTTTCATGGCTGGCTCAGCCCACCCCGAGGGCAGGGCTGGTGCAGCATGTGGTGCCGGGGATTGAACCACGGTCCCTGAAGCTGCCCAAGCTTCCCCAAGCAGGCGCTTTAGACCACTGAGCCATCCCACCGGGCTCCAGAATTTTTATTTATTTTTTTTCTTGTTTCAGAGCTTTTGTTTGTTTGTTTGTTTATTTTTATGGCCGGCTCAGCCTGCCCTGAGGGCAGGGCTGGTGCAGCATGTGGTGTCGGGGATTGAACCGTGGTCCCTGCAGCTGCCTGCAGGCACTTTAGACCACTGCCGGGCCCCAGAGTTGATAAATATTTAATGTAATAGAGAATGAGAATTTATTTCTATTTAGAATTAAACTGAAAATGTATCTGGGAATGATGGCATGCATATAAACATGAATATATAAGTGCTGCCTAAATAGCTCAGCAGATTAAAGCACCTACAAGCAGGTGGAGGGGCCGAGAGTTCAATTCCTAGGCCTGCTGTGCCAATCCCACCCCCGGGCACACTGAGACAGCAGTTGAGTTTGGGTGTGGTGGTGCACATTTGTAATCCCAGATCTTGGGAGGCTGCAAACAGCTGGATCACTAGGAGTCCGATCTAGTAGTGAGACACCCTATAGACCCTTCCCTAAAATACAATATATATATATATATATACATATATATATATATATATGTATATATATATATATATATGTATATATATATATATGGAAAAGAATCAGTATGTTTCTATTTTATAAAGTTCTAGGATAATCAGAAACAGAATTAATTTTCTGGTAGAGATTTATCCTGTATGCTACAGATAAATGATATTTAATATTCAAATTTTTTTGTACTCAGTGCAGGGTCTGCAGGGGCTATGGGGTCTTCAGGGTCTCACTACATAGATTGAACTTGGAGTGATCCTCTTGTTTTCAGCTTCCCAAGCATTGGGATAACAGGCATGCACCAACCATGCCCAGTGTCAGTCACCCTCTCATGTGCCTCAGGGTCAGGGCAAACATGGCAGGCCAGGGATCGAACCTCCAACCCCTGTGTCTGCCTAAGCAGGCACTTTAATCTGCTAAGCTGTTTGGCATTCAAATTATAATTTAATCAGGGATTAAACTCAGGACCCTATGCTTGCCAGGCAAGCGCTTATTCCACGGAGTTATCTCCCCAGGTCCTCGAATTATAATTTTTGATATATGACTAAGACTGTATTTATACTGCTTAAATATTGAGAGTGCACTTTACAATCACAGATGTTTCAGAAGTAACCATTAACATATCACTCAACAACATGGTTTTCTTTTCACCTTTGCTGTGCCATAAGCCTGAGGCTGGTGCACAGAAGTCTAGAGATGGGTCCTGCATGGGATGCAGGGCATCAATGCCCAGTGCCCCATGCCACAAGGAGGTGGCCAGTGGCACTGTGCAGGGCCTCAGGAATGGAAAGGCGGCAGCACAGCATGTGGGCCCTGCCAGTGGTCTCAGCACTATGGGAGAAAAGCGTTTTGTTAAATGATGAGTCATAACTTCTGAGAATCCAATCATGCTCTCCTTGTTGGGTACCTAGGACTATGTGGAAGGCAAGCAATTTCTAATCAGGTATCCTGGAAGTTGGAGTGTTTACTAATTAACTTTTGCATTCCACAAATTTGTCACAAGACCTAGCATGGAGGTGATAGTTGCTCACAAACTCTACTAAATTACTGCATGGTTAGTTTAGTCTTTCGGCCTTGACCATGTCAGGTAGCTGGACATTTCACACCAGCTCATTCACGCAGAGTAGTTCGAAGGGCTACACATTTGTTGCAGCTGTTTGACCAAGAGTGTGCATAGAGCACATTGCATTAACTTTAGTGAATTCCAAATCTAGGGCCATAGCTACCTTTTAATTTGATAAATTAAATAATTAAAGTTAATTTTTCATTGTGATTTATTAATGCGGAACTTCTGGCTAAAAGTCATTAGCAGGTATATATGTAATTATATTACTAATTAATCCTCTGAAAGTGATCAGAGCTTCATATCAAGGTCCTTTAAAATTTCATTTAGCTCATAACCTTAACTTGAGGTTAGCTCTTTGTGGGGTTATTTCCCTTCTCTCCCTGAAGTAATTAAAGTTCTGGTGCTTCACAGGTTTTCCTTTTCTTTCTGCTCTAGTTTTCTTTTATTTGTAATGTTTTCTCCCAAAGTGTTTTAGACAAAGTTTTGTGGAAATTAAGAGCATAGTAGCTTCTCCTTCAAAAGCTGTTGCTTCTTAGTCCCTTATCACTGCATTGCATAGATAATAAACTCAGCCTTTCAGCACTCAAGAAGATAGTTATAAAATTATTTTACAAAATGCAAAGTAAAAGTCCTAATGTCATCTTAACTGTCAGAGTCTGCTGGCTGCTTCCTCACTGACTTTTGAAATATTTTTTACAAGGGTCACATGTCAACAAGAAAGCATAATGCTGCAGCCACTTACAACGGAAAGACACTTTGCGTTAAATCTTAGCGTGGTAGAGGGGATTCAGCTGGGGACAGGAAGTCATTTCTGATGTGGGGACATGACTTGGTTTACTTCTTTGCATTGCCTTATTTGTTTTAAAATACAATCATGGTGTTTTTCTAACACGAGAAGTTTTTATACTGCATAATCTTGTTCCTTTCCGTCTGACTTTTCAGTCTTCAGGCACTCCTTAGGCAAAAGCCTATAAAGGAAAACAGGGAGAGATACACAGCTGTGTTTCCTTGGACTGACCATCAGAGATTGTTACTGTCAGCCCTGAAATAAAAGCTTCTGCATGAGTCTCCTCTAAGTTTTGATCTTCGCGTATAATATCAAAACAAGCACAAGCATTCTCATTAATCCCTTGTCAGTGATCTTTAATAATATCCCTGTACATACAACTTGCAAGGCTATTTCTGTAATTCTTATTGAGCCTGGAAAACACATAAATTCTCTGTTGCTTTGGGAAAAATATAATTAAGTTAGCTTGTTAAAAGAAATAGAAAAGAAGCAATTTAATTATATTGCTTCCACAGTTCAGATCATTATAAATTCTAGTGGAAGAATTTCTCATTGAAGAGTACATCTTGTTATATAGTTTAAAAAGAAAGGTTTTCTTGGTATCTAGGAAACATATATATCCCTGTGAAATTAATTACCCTCAAGAATGTGTCAACACTTTTTTTTTGAGATAGGGTCTTACTGTGTACTTCTGCTGATTTCTGGGATTGCAAGCATGTCTGACCACGCCCACCAGAAAAAAAATTAACTTTACCTCTTCCACTTCCTGCCTTAGAATAGTAACTGCTAAGACTATTGGATTGTTCATTTAGATTTTAAAATGTAGTCAGAGTGCTTTACAAAACACTATATAAATTGGACTTGTAAACTTTATATGTTCTTCTTAGTTTCTGTTGCAATTACCTGGTATTTGTCATTAAACAGTCCATCTGTTCAGCAGGCACCCTGCCCCCAAAAAGAAAAAAACAAAACAAAACAAAAAAAAACCTTGTAAAGTTGATCCAAATTGGAGGCTTGAGAATACCTTGGAGCAAATGCAGCTAAACAGTTGTGCACTGTTTGTGCTCCAGTCAAGATCAGCTCCCTGCCTGCCCCTCGCCGCCATCTGCTGTCAGTGGAGGAGGATTTGCTCAGGTAAGGGAGGGTGAGAACCCACCCAGTGGCTCTAGGGAGCCACTCAGCCGGAGGCTGAGGCAGGAATCCCCAGTGTTCCCAAGTATAGGTTTTAACTGGGCAGTCCTCGGTGCTCCCCTGTCATTCCGGAGCCAGGGCAAGAAGACTTGTGGACAGAAGTTAGGATGCACCTGGTTTCCTTTGGGAAGGGGTATGTCGGCCACGGAAACAGAGCTGGCTGAGATGTCCAAGCTTGTAATAGTAGTGCTCTGGAAGGCAGAGGCAGGAGGATGGCACTCGAGCCCATCCTGGGCAAATTAGGGGAGCTCTGGCTCAGAAAACACAAACAAGGGGTCTTTTAAAGGACAGGGGGGATGTAAGTCACCCTGAGGCTCTAAGACTTACAGGGGTCGGACAATCAAAACACAGAGGTCACCTAAAGCCATTCCGAATCATAACTGTAGCAAAATTACAGTTTTGAAATAGCCACCAAAATTATTTTTTGGTTTGGGGTCACCGCAACATGAGGAACTGCGTTGCGGGGTCACGACATTAGGAAGGTTGAGAACCACTGCGTCTATGTTCAACATCAGTACTTGGGGTAAAGATGAGGGGCAAGGAAGAAAGAACAAGGCAGGCAGGAAACAGGAGCGATGCCGAAAGACAGGTAAATGTGGCCTGAGCTCATGGCTCATTGTGGCTTTCCTCCGACAGCTAGACGGATAAATTGAGCAGTGGAGGGAAACGTTGAGGGGGCCTCTCCTCGCAGTTAGCTTTAATGGCCTGAGAGGAATGGCTTAGGAGAGTCCAGAGAGCAGCGCCCTCTTCCCACCAGTAAGGTAGATGCCCGAGACCTCAAGGAGTGGGGCTTCCAGAGGATAGCCCAGATTTCTGTGTGGACGGCGTGTGTCTGCACCAGCGCAGAGTGCTCCGCAGCTGCGTGAACTGACCTCATTCTCTGAGTTCCGCAAGCTCTTATGGTGACTCGGTTTTTCATCCTTTTCTTGTTAAATATAACCATCTCTTTAGAAGCCAGGCTTTGCGTCCTAGCACAGAGCAGCAGCAGTAGCTTTGTGAGTGCCCTCAGGAGGCAGGTAGGTTGTAAATCCGTGACTCATTCTGCCCACCAGGTGAGAGGAGTGTCCCCTGGCTGCAGGACTTTGCCATGGGCTCTGATGGCAGCTGTGGGCGCTGCACGGAAGCAGCCTCCAGCCTAAAGCAGTCCACCTTTGTCACAGCAGATTGCTGTGGTTACCTGACTGACTGACTGGTCAGTTACCTCATCTCTTCCTCAGGTCACGTATTTAATTAATTTAACACCGAAAAGCTTTTGCTCGAAAGTACACAATTCACTATGTTTCATTCAGCTTTCTTTTGTTTTTTTCTTTTTTTTCTTTTTTTTTTTTTTTTTTTTTTTTTTTTTTTTTTTTTTTTTTTTTTTTTTTTTTTTTTTTTTTGAGACTTGTAAAATCCTACATTTTATTTTATATTAACTGAAACTCTGACATAGATATTACTCATCAGTAATACAGCCATTAGCCACAGTTCCAATGTGGCGGAACTCCTCCTACCTTTCCTTAATAATTGATGCTCAACAGCACAGCTCTGTATGTTCAAGGGTCTTTCATTTGCATATTAAATTAGATTCAGAGGACCTAATTCTATAAAGAAGGGCGTTGGAGCAAGGAGCCAGACACAGACCGATTTGGCCAAATGGTGGGAAGTGGCTGATCCTGGGAAAGATCAGGAAAGCAGCTGAGGGGATGCTGTGAGGCAGGATGGCTTCAGAGACGCTGCCCCGTCCTCGCGCTCTGCCTGCCTCCCTCCGTCCCTCCTTCCCTCCCTCCTTTTGTCTGTCTGTCTGTCTGTCTGTCTGTCTGTCATCCCTGTGTCCCTGGGTGTGTGTGTGTGTGTGTGTGTGTGTGTGTGTGTGTGCATGTGTGCGTGTGTGCACATGTGTGTTACTAGCTCTGTAAGATCTGGCAATTTATGTGGTATTTGATGTCCTTATTTAGGTAGGTGGTGATAGGTTCTGGCCCTAGTGTGAATTGCTGAATTATTATGGTGGTCATCTAACATGGCTGAAGCCCTTAAAACAACAGCTTATCTTCCCAAAGACCACCTCCCTCTTCTCCAACTCAGCCCAGGGTGCAATTTCCTTCCACTTGTCCCACCACCTCAGGGAAGGCCCCAGTCAGCTCCTCAGGTAAATCTAAACATCCTCCTCAAGTCCCACCCCTGGTAAAATGTCATAAAAGCCTCAGCCTCCCTTTGTTCCAATTCAGAGAATTCCTTATCTTCCCTGAATTCTCTCCATGTCCTCCAAGAGAATAAAGCCCTTTTCTCTTTTTCCTTCTGCCTGTTTCTCGGCTGGGACACCGCAGAAAACCTATCAGGTGGGATTCTGTGAATCCCGCTTAGCAAAACTATTTTTAGTCATAAATGACTTAACATAAATATTCCTAGTACCTGAACATAATAGGTTCCCAATAAACATGTGCTGGTATGTTACACACACACACACACACACACACACACACACACACTCGCAGAGTAGGCAGGCCAGAACCCCTTCAAGTGGGTAAATATACTCGGTAGCTGGAGATCCGAGTCAGCTCCTGGTGCTCTTGCTCTCTGAACATGAAGGTGCTCCATAACCCCTACAACTCTCCAGTGAGTTATTTTGCAGATTGGATGGATAGAAGGATCTCCCAACCTCAGGATGGTTCCAGATTTTGGTCTAACTTCCTTTCTCTGGATGAGGCAGTAATTTATTGTTGAGGTGTTCCCTTCCCTTTTGCAGCCTCTGCTCCTGCTGTGGACCCCTACTCCGATGAGAGAAGGGTTACAGTGGCAGTGGTAGCAGGTGTACAGATGCCAGGGGAGAGGGCCTAGAATGTCTTATGTTTTAAAACAATTACTTAGGGAATCAGTGCTTGTTTTATAGTAACCTTTCAATAACTGATACTTACTACTATTTTCAAGCTGATATTATATACTTTAAAAGCTTTTTCCTATATGTGTATTAAATTCCTACTGTGTAGGCTGCTGTATGTTTCACTGAGGGATAAAAAGATAAAGTATTTCCCTAAATTCAAGGAGCTTGGAGTCAGACTGATGTTCGCGCTTTGGGTTACTCCATTGCTTTTGCAGTATCACGACAGCTAGAAATGCACCTGTTGCTTGACCCCCATGGGTGCCTAGAGCAGTGCCTGAATCTTAGCTGCTATTGAGTAATTATTATTTGTTGAGTTACTGAATGTAGGAGGCAGGAGACCAAATAAGAGGGAAAGCTTTTGGCCCTTTCTTTGTCTACTTACGCCTTTTATCCAGAGGATGCTATGGCCTTCTGTGTGTAAATTGAGTCATCCACGTGGGTACATCCGTGCAGCTTAGACTCAGAACCCTGATCCTCCGATTTGCACTCTGCTCAGTTGTCTGCTCAGGTGTCTGCACGGCCAGATGCGCACAGCAGGCTCGAGTCTGACATTTCAACCCAAGAGGCACACAGTTCTTAAACGCTGGTGCTAACGAGATGAAACGTCCCATCTTTCAGGCTCACCACGGTCTAGCGAGTTTTACTGTGCATACAGCCTCCACCTCCAAAAGACTTGATGGGGAGTGGAATTCTATAGCTTTGCTCCATCGAAGCAGGGTTTTTATAATAAACCTGGCCAGCGTAAGTAATTGGCCCAGAGCTGTTCCTTTGGAAGTCATAGTAACAGGGCTGCAGCCAGGAAGCTGCAAAGCTATGGATCCGCTTTGGGAAAACATGGCAGTGCTTCCAGAGCAGTTTTGAAGAAATAGCATGTAGCATTTTCATTAGTGTCTCAAAAAGTGTGGGCAGGTAGAGCTTAGTCTTACAAACTGCATGTTACAGATCCAAGGTGGAGTGGCAGACTCGTCACTCTTCAGGATCTGCTCAGGCAGTGGACCGGCTTGCGAGCTGGCTCCAAAGCATATTGGTGCTGAACTCTGTCTAGTCTTAGACGCACGCAGAGCTGCTCAGCTGGTTAGCACACTAAGCGTGCTTTGAAGACCTTTATCTGGGGCTGCAGCAGGAAGCTGTCCAGACCCAGAGCTGCAGTGGTGGTGTAATCATTCGTGCTACACATTAAGACATTTTGATAATCATTTGAGAAAAGTCATCTGAAAAAGCAGATGGTTCTTAAAGTTAGCTCATTGTTCTTTCTTTGGAGGAATTAAAAGGAAAATTTTACTGCAATTCCTGTGCAGTTTGTTTTAAAGCGCTTTATAAAATACCTTACAACATATATTCCATATTAAAATATGAGTACGCTGTCTTCTTCAAAGGCCTCCTTCCTGTCTCATTCTGTTCTCCAGAGTGATGAAAATGTTCACTCGGACCACACTAATGTGAAAACCTGGGTTCTGTAGTTGCACAGAAGTTCTTTCATCCCAGAGAGATAAGGGAGAACGTCTGATTTCAGACACGGGGCCCGGAACACCTCAGAAGGCCTGGGTGAGGGTGGGTGACTGGTCCCCTTCTCCCCACTCAGCCAGGTGTGTTTCCATTTCTGCTCATCGGCTTTATCTGTAAGAAGGTGATTCATGTGCTCTACAGGCATTGTTAGTAGTGATGGACGCAATTATAGGTAATTTGCTTAGCACTAATACAAAAGGTACTCAGTGGGGCTAGTGGTTTGTTACTGTCACCATGGTCATTTCCTTTCTTTCCATCAGAGGCACCTCCAGGCCAACGCGGTAAATTTACTTGCTTAGTCTCCAGAGGCAAAGAACCTCAGATTACCGTGCAGTGCCCTCCTCTTCTGGCTCAGACCTCTGTACAGACCAGATGTGACCTTCTGTGCTTAACGCTGAGACAAGTACTTGCTCCTGTGAGAGAGAGCAACTGGAAAAAAATCACCCTTCCTCCCTAAGGCTGAGTCTAGACAGACTGCCCAGGATGCACAAGCTTTCTTAAGTTATACAACATGTGTAGTGTTTGGTTTTGTGTGTGTGTGTGTGTGTGTGTGTGTGTGTGTGTTTCCAGTTTATACTGTATTCAAGTACACTTGACATACTGAGAAAAGTGTTCATGACCCCTTAAAAAGCTTAGCTCCCTCCCCGCTTTGGTCTTTTTGAGACAGGGTCTGGCTCTGAAGTTCATGCTGGTTTTGTTTTGCTTTGCTTTGTTTTGTTTTGTTTTGTTTTGTTTTTGAGACAGGATCTCACTATGCAGTTCAGGCTGGTCTTGAGCTCACTTTTGTAGCCCAGGCTGGTCTCAAACTTGCCCTGATCCTCCTCTCTCAGCCTCCCAAGTGCTGGGGTTTCATGGAATTACAGGTGTGTGCCACCATGCACAGGCTAAACTTGGCATCCTTGATTGAATCTTACTGCA
>PVJA010007377.1:0-68775 GCA_004027025.1 Myocastor coypus | reverse complement strand
GTTTTTTTTTTTTTTTTTTTTTTTTTTTTCAGTGTGGGTATCTGATTCTTGTCTGAAATAGAAAGAAACAAGAAAAATAGGAAATCTAAACAAGGAAAATAACTAATTTGCCTCCCAGGAATAGAAATAACTGTTTTATATGTGTTTGTGGTTCTGAGGATCAAGCCCAGGCTTCACATATACTAGGCAAATGCTTGACACCAAGCTCAGAAATTGCCTTTTTTCTTTAGTACCATAAGCTGGACACTTAACATACACTAAAATAGTTCAGTCCTCATCTCTTATTTAAAAGACTATAATTCTCCATTTTTCAGATAAGGAAATAAATTCAATCTGATTAAAAAAAAAAAAAAAACTCCTCAAGTCATACAAGTAAAAATGGTAGAACCTGATCTTTCCCCTTCCCAGGTATGTCTACCACTGTGACCAGGAACTCAAATCAGAAAACAAAATGACTGAGTCAACTTCCATAGAGATATCAACAACTCACTATAAGATAATAAATAGCATTGCTTTATACCTTATTGACTTCATTGTCTAAAATTAAAGCTTGAAGATAATCAAAATTTCATTCAAAATGTTATAGATTGAGCATTCTCTGATATAAATTCTGTCTCATCCTTTTGTACAGTGCCAAAAAGAACATGTAGCAAATTTCCCAGCCTACCAGTATTTATTTTATTTTATTTTATTTTATTTATTTTTAATACATTGCATAATATTGTCCTCATCATAGTTGTTCAGAGTACAGATATAGACATGATTTCTTATCTAAACATCATTAGTACAGATCTTTCTTTTCATTGCACAAAGAGAAAGGAGCTGCAGATATAGTCCAATAGTCCATAACAGTAGTGGATTATCAGAAAACGTTGACTTGAGCCTTTTACAACTCAGTATTTATCTGTCTTTTGCACTTTCTCTGAGTATAAGACACTGAGCACATTTCTGTTTATATGTTGGAGTGCTATTTTGTTTGACTTGTGCATTATAAAATATTTCTAATATTTCCTTGAATGAAAGGTATTGAGACATCAAAAAAAATCCTTCCCCACACAGAGCAAAAGCTGGAATGATAGAGAGGAAAGGTGTGCACCACACTGTAGACTGTGCTCAGAAGTTAACATAAGAGCATTGCTGTCCTACCAGGTTTTTTCCAAGCTAGCTGGATGAGGAGACCCCAAGCCACTAACTCTGTGCCTCAATCAACCTTTTTGGTGCTGTGACAGTCAGATAGCAGGGCTTGGTGAGGAGGGAGAGCTAGAAGGACCTTCTCTAATTGCAGTGTGAACCAGTCAAATATTAGCTACTAGAATGGGCAAACAGGAAACATGAAGGCTAAAGCCTTGCCTTTTGAATTATTTGCCTAGTTTGCATTGCAACAAACTATTATTTCTGCCTTTGTGGGAGTGTTTAATACAATGTAATCAACCTACTAGGAAGTAAAAGTGTAACAGCTTTATGGCTACATTGAAATTTGAATTTGCATATTAAACAGCAGAGGCATTAACACGTGTACCTATTCATCAACTATGGATTATAAAACACCTCTCCAGTGTGAGCCCAAACAGCATGCTATTTTCTGATTAAACTGCTTAATTAAATAAAAGATGATTAACAGCATTGCTTTATACCTCATAGATTTCACTGTTTAAAATTAAAGCCTGAAGACAATCAAAAACTTCATTCTGAACTTTATAGATTGAGTATTCTCTGGAAAAGGCACAATCTAAAATAAAGCATACCCGTATGTAAAGTAAAATAATAAATCACGCCTGCACTCAAATTGTTTTATCATCCAAAGAGAAGTATATTCTTTCCTTTTTTTTTTTTCTTTCTTTCTTTTTTCTACGCAACATTAATAGGGAGGCGGGTCACGCCCACACACTGCACTCTATAGAATGATTGTGAGGACAATATGCAATATGTCAACTTTCAAAGAAAAGAACGGGGAAAAGAAAAAAAAAGTAATGTGGATTTAGAAAGGTTAATGTTTAATTGTTTGATCAATCTTATATACCTATATGTATTAATCTAAACTGATCTGATGATGAAAATATGTAATATAACCATTGTTAAATTTAAACAATAAAAAAATTGGGGAAAAAAATTGTTTTATCATCTTAATGTCCTTCGACCCTTCATCGGTAGATCTGAATTCTGATCTAAAGCTGATCTAAAGTCTGTCTCATTGATTAGTACCATGCCAAAAGAACATGTAGCAAACCTCCCAGCCTAATAGTATTTATTTTTTGCCCCCACTATTTTTTATTTCAAAAAAGGACCAAAAAAAACAAAAAGATAAAATCAAAGCAACATAAAACACTAAAACTGGTGCAGAATCTCAAAATAGGAACAGAAAATTAACAATGGTTGTTATATTATATATCATTATCATCAAAAAATTAGCATTTGTTGAAAGGAAGGGCTAATGTTTAATTGTTTGATCAATCTTTCATGCTCATATCTGGTAATCTGAGAAACAAATTCTACTCTAATGGTGTTTGTAAATCAATGGTAGGGCAACTTAATTTGGCATTTCAAACGTATCCCACTACCACAAGATCCCTCTGTACTCTACTGAAATCTATTTTTTAAACATAGCTACAAAGCAATAAATATGTGTATCTTAATCTCTTCCACTTCTGATAGTGTTGACCACTGGCTTAGACCTCCTTGACCTGAGTGAACCAGTCTCTCAAACCCAAACCAAAGCTAAGAAGTTGGAGCCCTCATCGAAAACCTCTTCCCTCAAGAAGAAGGCTGATGGCTCTGACCTCATCAGCACAGAGGCTGAGCAGAGAGGCCAGCCTCTCAGAGTCCAGGACACCTCCTCCTTAGATCTAGGTAAGGCAACTGTTCGTTATGGCTGCTCTCACCCTCACCGTGCTGGTTTCAGCACAATAGGAAAGTTGCACAAATGACACTACAACCGAGAACAAAAGCTCAAACAAGGACAGGGCACAGTTTGTTCTGTGCTTGAGTTGAATAACTATGGGGAGCTCAGTGCTAGATAACTAGTATTGATTCACTCATCTGTGTATTCAACCCACATACACTGAGTTCTTTTTCTGTTTTTAATTGTATCACTTTTAATAAGAAATAACAGTGAAACAGTTTCAAAACACGTTAGTAGGACAGCCACAATAATTAATACAGTGCATATTGTTGTCTCCATAGTAGTTGTTCAGAGTACAAGATGCAGACATGATAACTTTCCTAAACACTATTGGTACAAATATTTCTTCTCACTAAACTAAGACAAAGTAGTTGTATGTATAGTCCAACATTCCATAATAGTAGCGGGTTGTCAGTAGAACTGGCAATGTCGGAAGCTGTCTGAGTTCTTGATAGAAGCCAGGAAACACGGGAGGCATGAATCTTGCCCTCTAGAGCCATTCAAACTAGAACAAAAGAGAGACGCAGAAGTCAACAACTCTAACACAAGTCCCAGAGATGGCCACAGAAAAAAGAAGCATGCAACGAATGTGAGGACATGTCCAAAGCAATGATAATAGCTACTATTTATTAGGGCTTATAATGTCCAGGGACTGCATCACATGCCTTATGTATATTGTCTCATTAAATTATCACATTTCTGACATATGTAAGAAACCAAGTTTTAATCATTAACTTGCCCAAGACCTCATGCTTAGTAAGAAGAAGAACTTGAAATTGAACCTAGCTGTAGTTAACTTCAAAGTCTATACTTTTCTCCACCATATTCTATATCTTTCAGAGAAAGGAGGACTTAATGGTCAAGAAACTAATCAAATCAGCCTTTCTTTTCTGATAAATAGTGACTATTTTTAAAAGCCAAAGGCACTATCTATCTCTTCTGCCTGTGAACGACAATTATGTTTATGTATGTATGTGTGTAGATGAATAAATACATTCAGAAGCTGAACATACTCATAGCTTATCCATACTGTTATGAAGCTGAATAAGATATATATGTGTGATTACTTACCAGAGTGATGTGTATATGATTATTAATTCATGTATTTATTTGTCAGACACATTTTTCCAATTGCCTACTATATTCAAGGCACACATTATATGCTAGCAATATAAAAATAAATATTATAATTTCTTTACCTCTTAGTATGTTGATAGTCCAGTGTAGAAATAGAAAAATGATTAGATAACTGTAATATAGTAGTAACTACATAGTCAATAAAAGGAAGCTCAGATTATTTATTACCTAAACATCTTCAGCATACTTCTGATGAAACTAGGGAGATGAGAAATGTGTCTTATACAACACACTATGTGAACAGAGTCTTGAGAGATGAGTAGGAATTTTCCAGATAAGAAGGGTAGATCAGAAGAGGTAGAGAGCCGGGCGTGGTGGCTCACGCCTGTAATCCCAGCACTCGGGAGGCTGAGGCAGGAGGATTGGTGCAAGTTCAAGACCAGCCTGGGCTACAAAAGTGAGCTCAAGGCCAGCCTCAACTGCATAGCAAGACCCTGTCTCAAAAAGACAAAAAAAAAAAAAAAAAAAAAAAAAAAAAAAAAAAAAAAAAAAAAAAAAAAAAAAAGAAGAGGTAGAGAAACAAGACAGGACATTTCCAGCAGAGAAGATAAAGCAATTCACACACAAAAGGGCAAGTAAACACAGGAAAATGTCTTTTCAAGTAAACAGGAGTACTGTAGTAATACTTAAGGATAGTGAATGGTGAGGAAAGAATCTAAGAGTCACTAATGGCCAAACAGTGAGTCCATGGGCATCTGTGGATGCTGCGTTCTTAAGAATAAGTGATAAGAGGTATTGCTTGAAAGACAAATTGTATTTATAGAAATCCTTCCCTGATCAGTGTATGGGGGAAAATAAAAGGCAAAAGGAGACAAAAGCAAAGAGTCCATCAGTGGCCAAAAGAAGATAAGAGACAGACTAAAAAAAAAAAAAAAAAAAAAAAAAAAAAAAAAAAAAAAAAAAAAAAAAAAAAAAAAAATGCAGGAAAATAAATTCTGGAAGTTAAATAAATGTGATTATACAAGTAACAGGGACCTAAAGGAAGGCCATTCCAAATCTGCAACAGAGGAAACAAGAAGGGAAGGAGTAAAGCAGGATGTCAAGGTGAAAGCTGACACATTCAACTCTGGACCTGTATGTTTGAAGAAACTGCAGTCCTCTTTATGAGTACATCCCCTAGATTCTTAAGCATCAGTGTTAGAACTAAGGAGGAAGAGTTGAGCCAGAAGTAGACTTGAGAGGAATAAGGAGTCACAGTCTGAAAGGTAAAGCATTGATATGTGATGACGGAGAAAATTCTAGAAATAAATCGTGACAATAGATGCACCAAACTGTAGCTACACTGGTGCCCCTGAACTGTATACTTTAGAATGGTTAAAATGGTAAATTTGCTCTTGCCTATTGTACTACAGTTTTAAAAACCAGAAACAAAAACCTTTAGAAGCTATCCACTGCAAGCATACCTTTATAGAAATGGGGGAAAAAACTAAGTTAACTGGCTTGTTCATTCACATAATTATAATGAGAGAGAATTCAACTACGTTATTTCCTGAGAGAACTGAGATATCAGGGAGAAATGGTTCTAGCATTCTCTTAGCTTTCTGCATTGCCTCCTCTGCTTTGATCCTCAGGGTACATTCCTTCCTTCAGTGGAAATTAACTAGTTTGTTCAGTTTGTTCTGGCTTCTCCTCACCTTCTTTAGCCTTGGAATTCATCTATTGTAGAGAATATGCTTCTAGAAACATGCCAGAAACAACCTAAAGCCTCCTTGGCTGGACTAGACGGTACTCCACAAGGATTTTCTGACACCAGAGCCTATGCAGCTCATCCCCACATGCAGAAATCACTCAGCTCTTGAGACAAGTACAGACCGGACTGCATCACCTATAAAGACAGTCCAGTTTATCCTAAAGGTCTCATTTTTTATTTTGTTATTTTTTTATGCCGCATTGATAGGGTAAAAATTGGACTTGGGTCTTATGAGGATGGATTATACCCAATTCACTTGGATAAAACTTCTTAATCTTTTTTCTTTCTTTCTTTCTTTCTTTTAATCTTTAAAGCACTTTTAATTCCAAAACCTGCCAGGGACCTCTAGGCAGTAGCAAGCCAAGGGTACTCATACTAGTGCAATAGCACTGCAACTTGCCTTTGGTACCAGAATTCCCAAGGTCCAAGTTGTTGTTTTGTAAAATGCTAATTCATTCCTCTAAGCTCATTAGAGAAGGTCAGCCCCCTCCCTTCTCTGAGAAACAAAAAACAGGCAATGACTATGCAAAAGGCCATTTGTAGAAATGAAAACTCACATGGTCAATAAGTGTGAAACATGTTCTCTATTAGTCAGTAAAATGGAAATTGGAACGATGAGATAGCCCCATCCCAAGCCTGGCAAAAATTCAAGCATGATAACATTCAGCACAAGCAAGGAAATGTGCATGAATTCCTGTAGCCTCTTAGGAAAGTGATCTAGAATTATTTGTTAAAATTAAAATATTGTACAGAAGGACTGGGGAGATAGCTCAGTGGACCAAGTGCCTGCATAGGCAAGCTCAGGGACTGAGATTTGATCCCTGGAACCACATACCATGCCATCCCCATCACCAGGCACACTGAGCAGGCCACTAAGTCCAAGAGTGGTGGCACATGCCTGTTATCCCAGCACTGGGGAGGCTGAAAATAGGAGGATCACTACCAGTCTTAGTTGCATCATGAGACCTTGTACCAAATGTATGCAGATGATAGATAGATGATAGATAGATAGATAGATAGATAGATAGATAGATAGATAGATACATAGATAGATACATAGATACATAGATACATAGATAGATACATAGATAGATACATAGATACATAGATACATAGATAGATACATAGATAGATAGATAGATACATAGATACATAGATAGATATCCTTTCTACAAGCACATTTGATAGTACAGCCTCCCTTTCAGACTCTGCAGAAATAAAGCACATACACACAAACACACACACAAATATAAAGATGCACATATAAAGATATTTACTAAAGCACTTGCTCACTGAATATTTGTCAGTCTGGGCTGGGACTGTGTGGACACTTGGAATACAGGTGAACAAAACCAATACAAATCCCTGCTCCTGTCAAGTTAACCTTGCAGAAAGAAGAAATGGACTTACTGTAGAGCCTGTTCAAGCCACTTACAGTAGAGCCTGTTCCTTGGTGATAAATACTACGAAGAAAATGAATTGGGAGAGATAGAAAGAATATCAAAGTAAATTTTTAAAAACTTCCCAATCTTAATCTCTCTTCTTCTCTCTATGTCCCATGCTCCTCCTGGCCTCCCTTTTTCCCTCCCTTCCTCCTTAGTAGATATTCAAACCCAACTGGAAAAATGGGACGATGTCAAGTTTCATGGAGATCGAAACACCAAGGGACATACAATGGCAGAGAGAAAGTCCTGCTCATCCAGAACTGGATCAAAGGAACTCTTATGGTAAGGCTCATTGATACCAGACAACAGCCACTTGTGTATCACCTACATAAATGTTTCTTTTGTGTGCTGAAATAGCCCTAGAGCTCACTTAATCCAAATACTTGGTGTCATCCATTGTTCCTTCCTATATAACAATGTTAGTTGTTATGGCTCTTGCCAACTTTAAGTTATTTTGTCTGAGTTGTCAAAAATTAATTGAATCAATAAGGATTTCAGGAGGTTTGTGATATATGTTGACAATTTTCTGGATGTGTAATTGAATGTTTAGTCAAGATAGGAGATAGATACATAGGTAGATAGATAGATAGATAGATAGATAGATAGATAGATAGACAGACAGACAGGCAGGCAGGCAGGCAGGCAGGCAGGCAGGCAGGCAGGCAGGCAGACAGACAGACGAGGATTACATTTTTTGGTTATTCAGATAACCTGTGTTTTCAGTTATCCACTATCAAATAATACAGCAACTAAGAACAGTCCATAGTACTCAAGAAAAGTCTGGCCACCCATGTTTTACTATATTTCAGAGCTCTCTAATGGGACGTCTTGTTTCAACTCACACTTGTCCACTTAATTATTTTACATTCCATAGGAAGATACTTGAAAGTAGCCATGCATTAGAGATTTATATAACTTAACTTTTTGTCATCACACTATCAGTCAGAGCATTGTTATCATAGCTTTCAATGACACGAATTGACTAGACTCCTTGGCTGGATTTGTTGTTGGTGCATACTAATGTTATTAATTCATCTCTTGCAGGTCTTCAGAGCACAGATCTCAACCAGAACTAAGTGGTGGGAAAAGTGCCCTCAACTCCGAGTCCACTTCAGAACTAGAATCAGTGGCTCCAACACAGGTAACAAAATCAACTCTTCAGAGAAGCTATCTATTCTAGTAGACAACATGCATCATATGTATTTTTAAATTTTTTCACAAAAAAAATTGAAGTCATTTTCTGTACTTTGTATTCATATGCTTTTGCATTCAATAGCTGTTTCAATCCCTAGAATAACTATATATATATATATATATATATATATATATATATATATATATTCACAAGAAAATGTATTAATGAATTTGCTGTGTACTTAGTACTTTTTGTTGGTCTGCCATTGACTGTGCTATTATTTTGTAATTCAAAATCTGTTCTACCCCAGTATTAGCACTGCTTATGTAACAGAACACAAAGAAGAGGAAATTATAGCCTAAGTGTTTATTCACACCAACATGCCCTATAGAATAAGGTCCTCTACATTGGCATCCTTACTATCACATTAAAATAAATGTCATGCCAAAGAATTTATTATCCTAATTTTAGCATCAATGATGGGAAAGAAGAACATTATGGACATACTGTGTGCTTTTCATGCATTGTATGTAGCATTCAAATAATCCTATGACATTATTAGCTGAACTTTAAGGATATTTTCAAGATACCCTTTAGACTCAGTGAAGCTTAGTACATTTTCCTGGGCCAGAATAACTGTCAGAAGCAGAATATAAACCCCGCTTATCTGTTTACTGTTTAGTCCTCAAAGTACTGTTTAGTACTTTGGTATAGCTAATTAGCTTTGTAACAAGCTACACAGACAACTAGTTATACTTAAGATGATTCAGACCACCTCTCCAATGATTCCATGAGGACCAAAGTCAGACTCAATTTTCCTATCCCTTTGAATATTTTTCCATTTATCTAAGACTGCAAAGGACTTTTGGGAAGTATATGACCACAGTCACAAATTCTCTTACTTGAAGTGAGATTTAGTGCTTAAGGAAAACTAGTGGGATGAAATAAGCAGAAATATTTAGTAGGACAGTTTACGAGATAAGATGTTGAGGCTAACAGGAAAAATAAATCTGGGATGATAGATGAATAAGTAGTGTAACATCAAATATTCTTGGTTACTATGAGAGCTTCCAAAATATATTAGCTCATTTGCTCTTGACAAGGCTGAGTAAGCTAAGTTCAATGGTCACTGTCATTGCATGGCCAGGGAGCTAGGACACAGTGAAATCAGTCTTACCTGTGGACCCACACCTCATAGGTGGCAGCGGAGGACACACTGAGAAAGCATTAAGGAAAAAGAAGGCCTCTGAGAAGCTTTCTAAGGCACCAATAGCCAAAAACCACCCCCATGAACACCCCACTTTATATGAGGAGGGCATTACTATTCTCAGAATGCGGCTGGAAAACAAGTCAGCTAAGGTCCTGAACAAATCTTTCTGCAAACCTTAATGAACTGTAAACGTAGCGTGAAAGTGTACTTTCTTTCTTTGTGCTCATTCTAAATGTATCTCTGAAAAGAAAAATTATAGCACTTATTAGAAAAGCATTTCTGGATAAGTAAGTGCATTAGAGATTTAGACTCAGCTAAGGTAATTGGTACTCTTTCATAAACTAGAATCCTCAGAACAATTTAATGTGGCAGTAAACACATTTGCTTCAAAAGCAGGATGAGACTTAGCACAGGTGGGCTGTTCTGTACCAAGCTGGGGCAGAAGAACAGCTGGGGTCCTCGGTTGCCAAGGAAACCTACAATGCATTCATCTTATTATCCCAGTGACTACCAGACTCCTGCTGGGTCTTATTCCACCCCACCACACTGTCTTCCACTTACCCACCAATGTCCCTTAGTGATAAGCAAACACAATGTTCTTTGAAAAACGATACAAGGTTCTATATATTGTTCTCCAAAATACTGTTTAAAATATACGAGGAGAGTTCTCTATCTGGGTAAATCTTAGTGAATCCTTTTAAAAGGTTGATGGGTGTTAAGAATTTATCTCTTTTTTTCTTTTTTTTTTTTTTTTTTTTTTTTTTTTTTTTTTTTTTTTTTTCTGTTCTGTCGATATGATCAGGTCTTTCCATTGGTTTCTTTATTTTTTTTTTCAACTTTTTTTTTCAGTCTGTGTTTATTGTACATAATGATCACATTCCTCTTGGGAAGCTGGTGCATGCCCGTAACACCTGTCAGTTCTTTTCTATCCATTCCCCTCTCACCTTCTACCCTCCCTCCTTCTCTTGGTCTCTTTCCCATTTGCAAAAGATCTTTCTCCCTAATTTCTGTTATCCTTAAATGTTTCCTCTTGACTAGCCAACTGAATTGAAGAAATACATAATCTCCTAGTTTTAATTCCAGCCTCTGATTAAATAAAAATTTCATCAATTTGAGACTTAATACTTCACCTGAAACACTGAGTTGCTCAAGTGGGGCACCAAAAGAGTAGGCAGATTTTAGTGTCTTGCACTAAAAGACAGACGTTCCACTATGAGAGGCGTATTACACTTAAATATCTCATCGCTTTTTGTAGATAAAAGTGGTATAAAATTAAACTTATAATTGACCTGAAAACCATTCCAATAAACTATTTCAGCTCATCAAAACTTGTTATTGCTCCATGCACAGGAAAATCAAGGAAGTGTTTTCTTCTCTATCCTAGGCAGTCATTCAGTATGCGAGGCGCTGTTGAGAAACCCTGGTTAAAAATCATATTTCAAAATCACAAAGACAGTGGAAGCTCACAACATTAAGAATTTTTATGTTTTCTCATTTTCTGGATAGGAGAGAAGAAGAACATAGTGTAACCTTTTTCAAACAGGTTTTTTGCAACATTAATCAGAGTGACAGAGTTTGCAATAAATTACATGTCTATATTTAAGAATGAAATTTCCTGACACTTATGCAAACTGGATAATCACTCTTCCTCAGTACTATTTATTTTAAGAAATCATGCAACCAGAAAAGTTAGAAAACATTTCAAGAATTGAAGAAAACACATAAAGTAATGATATAAAACTAACATTATATATAAAATATAAATGGGTTTATGCAGTGATTGGTGAGGAAAAAGAAAAAGCATTCAGCACCTGCTGGAGGACATTGGCTCCAGCTTTTCTTCTCCACATGGATAGACAGACTTTTGCAAACCTTAGTCAGACCTCACAGGAATGTACAGAGACAGGTTCTCCAAACACACATCACAATCATGTCACTCACTGATTCTGGCTCCCAGAATGCCTCCTTTACACAGTCATAATTCCAAACCAGCACAATTTAAATTGTAATTTTTGCAATTCCTCTTTCCTTTGTTTTCGGAATGTGCATAGTAAATACAGGACTATGTGAGCACTGTCAATAAATCCAAATCACTCAGGCAAGTGACTCCCTTCTTCTTTCTGCTTCCGGGTTTCCTTCTTAACCTGTCCCTTCTGTCCCTTCCAAGTAGCCAATACCTAAAGCTTATCAGAATAGCTAAACTTTAGGGACAGATGTTTTCTTTTACATGAGCAATATAAAGTATAAAATGTAGATTAATGGTTGCGACTGATGACATACCTTATGTATGTGATATGATATTCTATTTTTATATATTATTTGAAATGTTTACGGCAGCACTGTACACTAATATTATCTCTACTCCACAGATTTAAAAATGTGTCTTAAAGGAAACCAATTTTCCCAAGAAGACATAGTAAAGGAGGAGAGGAACCAGGATTCAAAGCACAGCTAGATCATGCTTACCCACACCTGAGCTAAATCTGAGCTATCTGTTCCCTTTCTTACTGCAAACTCTATTATTTTCTTGACAGGAGTAATAGGAGTAATTTTAAAGATCATTTATTACCTTCTCCATGAAACATTGTATGACAAATTAGGATTGTGGTCTGACTTGATACCGTGTACAGTTTTGTGCCTCAGCCTCTCGTTTTTAGAAATGTTAGTGGTTTCCACTTATTCCCATTGCAGTTCAGTAAGTGCTGGCACATGTCAATCATCCACAAAGCCATACATGAGGCAATGAAAGCATTAGAAATATGCAGAAGACTGTAAAAAGTATAAGATCTTTAGGTCAAGCAGAAACAATGAAATGCATTGTAGATATTAATAGCTGGAAGATAATACAGGAATAGCATCCACATCCCTTTTCTGCTCTGCTCCCATAGAGTGAGATATCAATGAGGAAAGAGTGAAGGGTGGAAGGAACAGGCAGACCAAGAAAAAGAAAAGAAATAGGAACGATCACTTTGGCATAAAGGGAAATTGATGCATATTAAGTTCTCCACAAGTGTTTGTTGAAGCAGCAAATTAAGAGATGGGCTACTTAGAAAAAAAGAGTAGGTGCTGGTGATGTAAGGGCAGAGTAAGATGATTGGTAGACAAAACTTTGTTGCTGGTCATTTTTGATACTAGTTTGAGCAAGAGTTTGCAGGTAATCAATTACAGATTATCTGTTTCTTCTCCAAGCTACTTATTTACCATAATGCTCTGCATAGAATTTCACTATTCGGTGGAGATAAGGATCATGGATTGCTAGATTCTATACAAAAGCATTTACCCTTGCCACATGCAAGACAGCTTTTTCATATATCTTCCATTATAAACATCTGTTGACTGATTAGAAAGTAAATCTCAAGCATCTCAATAAGGTTAGTATTCAAGTTACCAATTCTAGACTAAGAATCCAAATAGTCTCTACTGACCACTAAGCAAAAGTGCTTAGGCCAGCCTGATAGCTCAGCTGACTAAAGTGCCTGCTTAGGCAGAGCACAGCAGCAGACAGCCGAGCCAGCCCACCCGCGGGGCACGCTGAGATGGTGATTGAGACTGGGCGAGGAGGCGCACCTGTAATACCAGCAGCACTTGGGAGGCTGAAAACAGGAAGATCACTGTAGACCCTGTGCTAAATACACAAAGAAAAAACAAATGCTCTAAATGCAGATTTTCTACTTGCTAGTCGTGCCTGATAAACACTAGCTGGAAAGTGAAGAAAAGTGAACTTGACTGTGCTTTTATTATGTATTTGTACTTACTTGAATCAATGTACTCAGTTCTTATGGAGACTCTTAAGTGACCACATGTTTTGCAGCTGAAAGCATACTAGTGAGCTTTCTCATGGCAGAGATGTGATACACAAAGCGCATAATTTAAAGGAGAGATTTCATTTGCTCCCCATTTCAGCCCGCAAGTGGCTGGCTCCAAGGCAGGGATGTCACGCCAGGAGGGCGTGATTCATAGTGACTAAAAAGCAGAGCAAGGCAAGAGTATCAGTGTGGAAGGCACCAGTGATTAGACACAGACTCAGGGCCAAGCCTCCATGAAGCCTGCAAGCATGGTCCACCAGTCCGTGGGCCAGATCTCAAATAGGATGAATTTGGAAATCCTCCCTCACCAGCACAGGAGAGATTAAGTAATTTGTCCAAGGTCACCACCTTTAGAGCTTGGCCTCAGGCAATTTGACTCCAGAGAGTGCTTTTCAGGACCATATCATAGTGTCATCCACAGCCAGCTGGTATAAATATATCACAGTTAAACATGTTCATTTTTCTGACTTTTATTTCTTTTGAAAGAATACTGAGATTTTAAAATCCATATTGGTGGGAGATCTCCAAAAGTAATCCAAAGGCAAATTGTGCAAGAAGTTATAAATAGATATCAGTGATCAGGCAACAGAGTTATGCTAGGGAAACCATTGCCACAAATACAGTAATTTTCAAGTCCTAGCTTTAATTGCAATCATAATTTTGAGTAAAAGGAAAGAAACATAATATTCCTTTTAAAGAGTCACTGAAACCTTGCTTCTTTCCCATCACCTAGTACTTAGCATTCAGAACAACCAACAGCTAAGGGAACTAAACACTTTCTTTGGAGAATGTAATACACTAAGATGCAATTACTTTATTTTTTTAATTTTATTAATCTGAATGAGAAAGAAATAACAATGGGAGAGTTTCAAAACAGATTAGTAGGACAGTGACAGTAATTAATGCATTGCATATTGTTGTTGTCACAGTCTGGGCTATTTGCTAAAATGCAGGGCCTCCTTCCTGTATCAGTCTTAAAGGGATCTTGTTCCATAATCTAAACCTTCCAAAAGCGTAGCAATGGTCCCTAAAGGCTTGGCCTTGCACATCGCTGTTCTGCTGTCTCTAGTCCTCCACGTCCTAGTTTTCCTGGTGTCTTTTTTTGTTCATAAGCATTTAAGTTTTTGTAATGATGACTGCTTTCAAGAAGAGGAAATCAGAAGATACCAGTACTCGTATAGGTTAGATTCATGGCTTTTAGAATTATTTTCATTGCATTATCTTGGTGGAAAACAAATTAATTTCAAAAATAATTTAAATCTGACCATAGAATTAGAATACAGAATAAGCAAATACTGTATATATTATTTCCAGATATTTATAATCCGTGGGTACAACAGAAAGATATAGGTTTCCAGAGAGAAAAATTTGGGTCCATTTCTTGTTTTAGAGGGAAATTAAAGCACTTTAGAATTCTTTCTACTAAGCACCAAGAGTCTATTGTTTTACTAGGGACATATAATGTGTTAGGGACCACACAAGCCATGTTCCTAAGAGCACAAGGTTGAGTAGGGTCTCAAAATTGTTCTGATATAGAAATAAATGATCGTGAAATATATATGTGATCCAATTACTTGAAATGGATTTAAAGCCATTTTTAAAGTCAAGATATTTCCAGGAGATAGCTATAACTATGGAACATTTTGCAAAGTCATGCAAAAAAAGGGGCCAGGGAGATAGCTCAGTGGAATAAGTGCCTGCCTGCCTGGCAAGCATAAGGTCCTGAATTCAGCCCCTATTACCACCAAAAAAAGTAGCCACATTTGTGTACATGTGTGAAATCCAAAGTTTTACCCACATATACATGATCCCAATGTCTGCACCAAAGGTTCTCTGTGTAGTCCCAGGTCAGCCACCACTCTTTGCCAAAACATGTTAATAACATATATTCTAGGGCTCTACCCCAGCTTGTTAGATCAGAGCCCTTGAGGAAAGGGCCCCACACAGCCCTTCTGAGTAATTCTGGTGCCCACTGAAGGTCAGAACCATAACTACAGAAGTTATGCCTCCAGACAGCTGAGGCTCCAATTCATGGGTGCCAGTGTGTGTGCACATGTGTGTGCCTCTAAGTCCTAAGCAGTATTAATACTTTACAAACATTACTTGTGTATTTTTTCCCAAATTATAGGTTTTTCCTATAGTGTTATTAAAATTTTTTAAGAATGTCTTGGTTAAATACTTCCATGACAAAGAACAACTAAAGAATTTCATGATGACAAAGTCAACCCTGCACAGTTTATTAAAGATATGACAGAAAGCTGACCTTTAATGTGGGTTATGATTTGTATTTCATTCTTAGTCCTCAGCCGGCATGTCCAGGCATACTTCTAAGCTGTATAAAAATTTCAGAATTTTAAGTAGCATAGTAATCGCAGTTTGAAACTACTTCTGTTTACCTTTAGCTCTTATCTATGGTCCATAACATTTATCTAATGTGTTCTTGGTCCATAACATTTATCTTATGTGTTCAAATAATACTTGTTTAGTAATAAACTCAGGCCTTTCTACTGATGTGGAAAAGAGCACTTCCCTAAATAGTAATTGCACGATCAAAATAAAATGTCATTTACACAATAAGGTTCTATTTGCGCTTGTTGTTTTTAGTGGCAAAGCAAGTATGAACTGTAAGCCTAACATCCAAAGAGATTTTTCCTCTTTTCCCTGATATGTAGTGCCCTTTGTGCCCTGTTATTCTCAGTCCAGCTGGGCCATGAAACATTAATGAAGAGAAAAAGTTAGGACAGTAATGGAGTCCTGTTCGGTCAGGCTTCATAGGAAAGGAGATCCGATTTCACCAGTGAAAAGCGCCTGCTAATAAAAGACAGTGATGTGGACAAAAATAGCAGCACTTTCCTTTTTTTCTAATGCCATCCATAGGCCACTTGTGACATTATAAAAATGCACAAATTTTATTTTTTATTAACTTGTGTTTAATCAACAATTAAAATGTATGTATCAATCATGTTTAGTGTGGAATGCTCAGTCTAGTTAGTTAACATATGCTTTGTTTCATTTCTCTTTTCTGGTAGGGAGAACACATAAAATCTCTCTTTCAAGAATATAATACATTGGGACTATAGCCAATAAATTTTATAATACATTCCTTGAGTTTATTCCTCCTTTCTAAATGAAATTCTATACCCTTTAACCTGGGTCTTCTGGTTCCATATGAATTTTAAGGTTCTTTTCTCTAATTTTGTGAAGAATGCTTTGGTATTTTGGAATTGTTTTGTATCTGTATTTCAGTTTTGGGAGTATGTTCATTTTGACAACGTTGATCCTCCCTGTCCAGGAACAGGGTCTCTTTTTCCATTTTACAATATCTTCTTTAATCTCCTTTTTCAAGGTACCATAGTTTTCACTGTAGAGATCTTTCACTTCCTTGGTTAGATTAATTCCTAAACATTTAATTTTTCTTGATGTGCCCAACAAATGGTGTTATTTTTCTAATTTCTTTCTTGATAAATTTATTATTTGTGTATACAAATGCTATTAATTGTGTATCCTGCTACATTACAGCATTTGAGTCTTCTATGTAGAAAATTATGTCATCTGTGAATAATGATAATTTGACTTCTTCTTTTCCGGTATATATTATTTTCTGTTTTGAGACAAAGAGCCAATAAGTTGCTAAATTGTCTAGGTTAGGCTCAACCTTTGATCCTTCTGTCTTAGCTGGAATTACAGACATGCACACTTCAACACCCATCTTAGTCTTTTTCTTTTTCTGCTAAATAAATAGAGACCCAGCCAAGGGTGGTGGTGCATGTATGTAATCCTGACACTCAGGAGTCTGAGGCAGGAGGACCCCTGTGAATTCAAGGACAACCAGAGTTACAAAGTGAGTTCAAGGCCAGCCTGAACTGCATAACAAAACCCTATCTCAGAAAGACAATATGTAAATAAATAAGTAGCCAGGGAAGCCATATTTAACAACTTCTTCAGCAAAGCCAAAATAACTCTCTTCAACAGAGAGCAGCCATGTGTTTTGAAAAGTTTGTCATAGTCACAAATAAAGTGGTGAGGATTGAGAAACGTAATGTGCAGACAAAGCAACTGTATAATTCTCAGTTTAGAGTCAAAGTTAGACACAAATAGCTCACCAGTATTCAATGTACAAGAAACATAAAGCACTGCTTTTATAACTAAAAGGTCTTTGTGTTCTTTTCATTGCACTAATCCCAGGAACCATACAATTGCCAAATGAAAAAATACTCAGCCACAATCAAAAATCACAATGTGTAGGTTATTATTAAATACATAAAAAGGTAGGCAACATAATTTTAACTTGCATAGCTTTCTCATAATGTATAGTAACCAACAGGCATAAACTAACCTGTTAGTTGGTATAAACCTGAAATTTATGTTGCCAGCCCAGAGAACAAAAATTCAACTGAATGTTATTTAATTGAATTCTGGGAGATGCTCAGTTAATGACTTATTCTAAAACTAAATATAGGGGGCTAGGGAGATAGCTCAGTAGAATAAGCACTTGCCTGGCAAGTGTGGGGTCCTGAGTTCAATCTCTGATACTGCAAAAAAAAAAAAAAAAAAAAAAGTCATAAAACTAAATATAGTATTCTTAGTCTCAAACAAAAACTTGATTTCTTTTTTTAATATGAAACCCAGAGTAATTATGTGATCACTTGCCTCTGCAGTGAGTATGAACTTGCTGCAAAAACCCTGGAGGACAAGAAATGCCCTGTTATTTTTATAAACCTAAATATCAACTCTTCCTAAGGCCCGCTTATTAGGATGGTGGAAGGTCAGTCTGTTATGTTCCAGGGCCCCTCTCTGACCACTATTGAGGTAGGAACAGTAGAACCTTCCACAGGCCCCATCAAACCTTCCTAAGGCTGTTTGTTCAGAGTGAGCAGTGAGCGTAGCCCACCAGGCAGCCAGGCCCAGGTGCCCAGCCAACCCAGTGGAGCACTAGCCACTGCCCCATTCCTCGTTCAGGGCACAGGCTCTGCCTTGCTCCTGGGCTTCCAGCAACCATTCCTCTCCCCAGTGGAGCTTTGCCGTCCATGGACTTCTGCCACATACACCCAAGATACAAACATGAGTCTCCTGTCAGTCTCACCTATCCTCCTGTCAGCCTCCCAGGCTGACCAAGAAGCTGTGGTGGAGAATACCTTCAAAGAGTAGAGAAGAAAAAGCACCATTAGCTCATTCATTAGCTGACAACATAGTTTACTCCAGGGAACCTCTTGTCTGCCAGAAAAAAAAAAAAAAAAAATAGAGGCATGACACTATTCACAACAGAAAGGAGAAAACAAATGAATGTTTCAGTAAGTTAACTTTTCATATTGATTAAAATAAACATGCTTAAAGGCTGGCAAAATAGCTCAGCAAACTAAATGTTTTCTTAGGCAAATGCAAGGACCAGAGTTCAATCCTCAACACCACATGCCTTGCAGGCCCCTCCCTCGGGTGTGCTGAGCCAGCCACCAAAACCAGGTATGGTGGCACATGCCTGCAATCCCAGCACTGTGGAGGCTGAAAAGAGGAGGATCATTATGCATCTGAGCTGAGTAATGAGACCCTGTACCAAATACATTTTTTAAAAGTAAACACTATAGAGCCAAAAGTGTTCATCATAATAATATTATTATTGTTTTCAGTTTACTACATTCTTTAGCCTTCTTGCTTGACACCTGAGCCCACAGGAGCCCCCAGGGACAACTTTTCTGCATTTTGCATCTTCCTTGAAGCCACATAAACACAAACAGTGAAGTGGCTATTAACATGATTCAGAAGCTCCAACCCTATTATTTACTATAGCTGTGTGACTTTGGTCAAGTTAATTAACCTTCCATGATTCAATGTCATCATCTTGTTGAAAGGACAAAACAAGTTAGAGTCTGATGTACCTGGAACAGCATTTGTGTATAGTGAACACTGCTAGTACTACTAGGTCACAATACAAGTGCCACTTGCACCAGGACAGAGGAGAACAATGACAAACAAGAGCTGCACAGGCAATGAGTCATGTGTGAAGAGCAAAGTCTGGCTTTGGGTCAAGGATTTCCAAACCTGGTCTCTTTTCAAAATCACCAGAGGACTGTTGCAAACCCCTAGGGCCCAGAGCCCAAGTCCAGAGATTCTTATTTAGTGGATTGGAAGTGAGGTCCAGCCCTGTTCAAGGAATTCCCATTGAAAGCCAGAGTCAAACACCTCAGCTCTAGAGCAATCTAACATGTGAGCCAAGAAGTCCCTCATCCACACCACAATGAACAGAATTCTCTCCTCAAGTGTCTATCCTCCTGCTGCACGAGGCCCAGCTGGCTCAGCAGGGTCACCTGCCTCCTGCAGCCCTGGCACCTGGGAGAAACGCATCACCTGTGAGGCTGCCAAGGTCCTGGGCCTCGCAGGAGGAGCACAAAGTTACCAAACGAAATCCATGATTTCACTGCTGTGCAGTGGACATATAAGTGCTGAATGTGAAAGAGCCCTGAGGTATGCTCTTGAGCGAAAATGCTTTATAGTTTTATCTCAAATAAATTATTCTGTCTCCGGGTACATAAAAAGCAAGCAAACTACCAAAAAAAAAAAAATGACCTAAAGGTATACCTTTTAATTTCTGACTTTTGTCAAAGAACATATTTATTTTTGCAAAATTAAAAAGTGCTAGTAACTTTTAAAAAGTTATAGCAGACCAGGATTGGGAGGATTGTAAATGGATTTCCCAAGGAGATACAGAAGCAATGTTTGTCTCCAAATTGAGAAGACTCTGATAGGCCCAAGAATGGCTGGGCCAAGTCTCATTTGGTGAGCTAAGTGCATGTATCAGTTACAGAGCCACGGATGGCTTAAGGGCAGGCGCATCACCAAAGTCGCCATCCCTGCTTTCCACACTCCTGTATATACAAGGACCTAAGCAACAGCAGAAAAGCAAGAGCAGAATCCAAGGGAAGAACTGTGCGTTTATTTCCAGCCTATTCTCATTCTTCTCTAGAATTCTGCTGGCCTCAGCAAACACACTGATGGATAGCTCTGTTTTGCTGTAATCTAATACACAGCCTCAGCACCCGGCGAGGACTCAGAGGACAGCTAAACAGCCCCTGTAATGGCTGATACACTGTGTCAATTTGATAAGGTTAGAGATTTAATTCAGCAGGAGGCCAGGGTCCTCATTTTGTAAACCTCCTCTTCCTGTGCAAGAGGAAGACAAGGAGATGGTGTGACTGCTGCACCCACCTGAGGACTGTGGCCTGCATGCAGAATGAGGAGGGAAAAGAGGCTTGCTGTCCCACTTACGCTCTTGCTGCTTTTGCTGTCTTCTGCTCCCTTGAACTGTTGCCCCCGGGCCATGCCACCCTGCCTTAAAGCCAGCTGATTATAGACTGAAACCTCCACAAACTGTGAGCTAACTAAATCTTTCCTTCCTTAATTTTCATTGTCAGGTATTTTGTCCCAGCAATGAAAGAAAAGTGACTAAGACAGCCACCTACTACAAAATAGCATTAATTTGGCTATTACTATTCTTTTTTACAGGTGTGTTCTAAAATATTTTCAGGCAGCTAAGTTATCAGACATATACCATCTTGCCTTTTATTTGTGAGAAAACTGCCAGCCCAATCAGACATGCTTTTACCTAAGCAACTCATTATGATTTATAGAAGGGCAATATCCTGAGAAAAGGGATATAAGATATGAACTGCAGAGGAAAAGCAAAAGAAAGATAATCCCGCATCTGCTGTATACAAGAAGTGAAAAGGCTGAAAGCCATAGGCCCATCTGTGCAGCTTTGATATTTTTACCTGCAACTGATTTAGCACATTGAAAGCCAGGTATCAATTTCCATGTCTAGCCCACTATTGGAAGGGCTTTTTATTAATCGCAAGTCAGTATCACAGAGAGTAATTTACTAAAACATCAATACTGGAAACCTGGTATTAACTCATATATGCCAAAGATTTGAATCCTTTTTAACTATTTCATGAAACTCATCTATGTTAGCGAGAAAAGTCCAAGGAACAGAAGTTTGAATAGAACACATTTCATTATGCTCTGTTGTTATGGGGGCTCCAAAGTACATCATGGCCATGAAGAGCTAAGAAGTATGTTTAGTATGTTGAACATGACCAGGAATTAAACTCTTTGATAGAAGAATCGTGTGCACGTGTTGGGTGCCATTCCTGGGGTAGTAACATCATAGCATGGCTATGAGAGACTCCAGAAATCCTCTTGAACTTTAAGGAAATAAGCTGAGAAAGGGGAAACATTCTTGTTGTGGTATGGTTGTAATATTGTAACACTTAGCGTTTGTTTCATTTCAGGCTCGGCTGACCAAAGAACATCGCTGGGGAAGTGCATTACTTTCTAGAAACCACTCCTTGGAAGAGGAATTTGAAAGGGCAAAAGCAGCAGTAGAGGTAACATTTTTTTAAAATGACTTTCTCCCCTTTGCATATTTCTGAGTGCGGTATTCCAAAACTGAAGCCTCCACAAAAATCAGATAAAATGAGTCTTGTCTTATAGGTACAGGAAAAGGCATAATTGTGATTGTCAGAATGAGACATTACCGGGAAACATTGGACTCCTCACTAGGATAACACATAGGTGTGCCAGTTCTGTGACAGATTACTAATGCCTGGAATCCCAGGTCAGAAAGAATGCTGATCTTAGTCTGGGTTTTATAGTGAACCAAGGCCGTGCATTTGCTATGCCTCTGTAGGTAAAATTGTTGCCTGACAATTTTTTCATCTCCCTAGTATCTAAGGTAACAGTGTCTGAAACATGAAGGCCTTGCTGAGCTTGAGTATTATATATTTTCCTAACTAATGGGAGAAAGACATGGTTAGGACATCCTAATCAGTGAACAACCCACAGTGACCCGAACCATAATTTCTTTTATTAAAAGTCTCCAAAATATTGTTAACAAATATAATTAAATGCTTTATGTGAACACTGACTTCCATATTTGGCATGCTATAAGTAGAAGAAAAGCTAAAGGAAAAAACAAAAGATCAGCATATGCTCCTTTTTGTTAAAAAAAAAATCCATTTCTTCCTGGCTGGAATCACAAAGCATGCATCACAGATGCTATCTATGGTGTTCATCAAAGCTTTGCTAGATTGCTATTCACAAATGGAGCTTTTCACCCAACACAAGCATGCGCTTCTTAGGACCTCTACTGGTACAAAAATCTCTTACTGGTACAAAAATCTTGAAAACTGAAAGCGTCTTGGAATGTTTCCTTTATGTGGCTATCTTACCCCTGGAATCCACATGAAATGATTATAGTGTGGGTGGTCTTCCCATAACTGTGTACTTCCAGCAGCATGAAAATCCCATCTGCAGCTTAGTATTAGAAGGACTTTTTCTCTCTTTTTTTGGTATTTTTAGAAAGGGTCCACAGGATGTTCAGGGTCTCGCTACTTGTAATAATCCACCTGTTTACAGCCTCCCAAGAGCTGGGATTATAGGCGCACACCACCACGCCCAGTCTCATTTGCTGTCTTAACGCACCCCAAGAGCAGGGCCAGCACAGCAGTCCTGGCAGGCCCCGGGATCAAATCCCCCAGCCCCTGCACCTGCTTGCAGGTGTTTTTTTTTTTTTTTACAATAATTAATGTATTGCATATTGTTGTCCTCATCATAGTTGTTCAGAGTACACGATGCAGACATGATGTCTAACAAAAGAAGAAATAAAAATGGAAAGGTTTAATATAGCTAAATGGAAAGTAAGAATTTAAGGATCAAACAATGAAGAGAGAGCTAGGAAAAAAAATTAGGAAACATGGTAAGAGCAAAACCATGCATTTATATATGAAAGATAGTTAAGTCAATGGTCTTAAAAATCTCCAACAGGTTTTTGAAACGAGCAGGTAATTAGTAGAATTTGCACCCTGACTAACCATACATACTGATGACTAAGCATACATACTGATACCTATGAACTAAGCACATACATTGACGATAGCAATGTGTAATATTAAAACCATGCTTGGAAGACCTATCAGTCTGATCTTCTAATTAGGCACTACTCACAGGCACTTTAATCAGGAAGCCAGTAAGAGAACATTTTTTATCTCACCCACACTAAAATCCACTCATATTTCTTCTTTCATTTTTAGCCTTTTTAATTAAAACAAGCTAATGAATATTAGTTCTCTTATCATGGTCAACTGATATATTTGCTTGAGAGCAATGGAGTTCATTCAAATTACCCAAATGCATGGGAACCTGTAGCTTAATTTATCTTAAAAGTAGGATTTCCTGATTTAAGAGCTTATTTAAATTTACCTTTTGAACTCCTACTGTGTGTAGTACACGGAATGAGCACTTAAAATGTTATTGAGAATTATAGAATCCTGGACCAGGAAAGACATTAGAATTTATCTAGTCCTCTTTGTAATGAGAAAAATCATGACTTATATCACAAAGTAAAAGATCAACAATAAAAAAATGACTAAACTTATAGCAAGCTATATATTCACAAAACTCACCTACTCTTAGTTTCAGAAAAGATCTTAGAAATTATTTGTCCCATCCAGGCATACACCACAAAATATTTTTCTTTTATAGCATTGGACAAATTATTACCATGCTTCTGCTTGCACATGTCTAATTAGGAGCAACTTATTCCAGTTTGGGTCAGTACTAGTTATCAAAGGCTCTTCTTTATGTTGTACTGAACTTGACCTACCAGGAAGTTCCAGATTTACTTCTCCTTGATTTGGCTTTCTCTGGAATAAAGCAGAAGTAGTTTAATTTCTCACTACATAGAGCCACATCTTTTCTGGCTACCTATGTGCTTCCTGGGGCCCAAATTGCTATTCCAACATATTATTAATAGCTGTGTGACAACATGCATCACGTTAACCAAGCCAGGCCTCTGGAGTCCTCTCCAGCCACAAATCTTCAGAGGTTGTAAGTTATATTTAATAGTTACTCACTTAGCAGACATTGCTGGCTGCCTACCTGTGCAGGCTGCTGCAATAAGGACCAGAGATAAAGAAATAAACTCAGCATAAGAAGCTGCCCAAGAACCAGAGAGCCAGCTGGAACAGATAACCTGATCCCTTTACTCTCATGTCATGTAGAAGAGGAGGACCTTAGAGTTCTAATAAAACAATCCCCTGTGAGTTTATACTTCCAAGTGAAAAGAATTGTAAGTTCAGAATTTCCAGAAAAAATGCATGTAAATTTGCCTAGCTAAGAGCCTGATATGAAGAAATTAATTAAATTTCCTAAGGAATGAACAGAAGTGGTAGGTACAAATAGATGTAGAGGTAAAAGTATATGGGATATTGATCAAACAATCAAACATTCATTCTTGTTTTCAATAAACCTTAATTTTTCCAACAATACATAATATAACAACCACTGATAATATTTCATTCCTATTCTGAAATTCTACACTATCTGTGCTATCTTATATTGTTTTGTTTCTCTCTTTGTTCTTGTTATTTGTTCTAGTTTTTGGCTTTCCTCTTGAAAATAAAAAAATATGGGGTAAAGCATTTGTACCAAGATGACATTAAGGCATGCCTATGAAACCTCATGCATGCGTGGACTGACTCCCTCCTGATGTAATTCTTATCTAAATTCACAGAAGACATAATACGTGTCAAACAGCCTTGGAAACGTACCCACTGACCTAATTACTTCTTAAAATTTATCTTAGAGAAGGAAACATGGACGCGTGCAATATTTTATCTATAGAATTTTTTTAAATAGTGAAAATTAAAAATGTTTAAGGTAGTATAAAACATTTCATACAACTAGACTGATAACTTATATTCTGTTTTATTATAATATAATCCCAACTTTGTAAAGCGATAATAGTGTAATAGCTAGTGCATGTAGTATGTTCCCAGTCAAGAGCTTTTATAGATTGTCTTTTCATCTTCACAATGGTAATATGAAAAAGATAACGCTACTGTTCCCACTTGGCCAGAGAAACTTTGAGATCTAAAGAGGCTGCAGCCAGTTGTGTGGCATTTTATAAGCAATTAAAATGGATTGAAGAGTGAAGTGTCTGTGTTGAGTTTCAAAACCTTGAGCCTCACCTCAGTCCCAGTTTCTGTATTCTGAACCCCTCTCTGAGCATGAGAGCCCACCATGACCTATCACCTCCAGAAGTCCCCACCTCATTAAGAGATGAGGTTCTGACCTATAAATTTTGAAGGAAGATGTACTCAGAGTCTGTGCTCAACTGTTAATGGTAACTATTGTTGTGAGGGTGAATTTGGAGTGATGCTTTTCTTCTGTGGGTTTATCTGTATGTTGCAGATGTTCTGTCATATCCACGTATTCTGTTCTAATCAAGGGTAAAGTTGCAGGTTATAGATGCCATGAGGAGACTTAAGATTCCTAAAATCATCTTAGTAATTTCAGACTGAAGTATGGCACTATAGTTTGTCTTCATCAGAAGCAGTTTTAAATGTAGGCAAGATACAGATGAAAACTGTGCTTATAGCAAGAGGAATTTTTCTAAAATCTCCACCTTATATTTTATATCATCTGTTTCTAGTGCCCCTTCTAGTTCAGCTTCTATCCCTTTTTAGTTTATGTAGCATCATCCTGACCCATGATCAGGTACCCATCCCCACTCCCTCTCTCCTGCTTTTCTTTTCCTCCTTAAGGTCCAAGTGCTTGTTTTATCCCCACCCTTTCACACAAAAAGATCACTGCCCACTGTTCCTACTTTGTCTTTCATAGGGAACACTCTTTCCCCTGGCTCCTCATGCCGCAGGATCTTTCTTATCTTTCAAGCTGTAGCTGGAGTAATGATACCTCAGAAAAACAGGACCAGACCATTCGGGGACTAGCACATCATGTAGGGCTTTGTTTTCATTTTTGTACTTATCGCTGGGTCCTTGCCTGATTTTGTTTTGTTGGCCTGTTTTTCTATGTCTTTTCACTTAAAATGTGACCTTCATGAGAAATGGGACCTTGTCTTTTATTTCTCATGAACATCTATTGCAATGGCAGGTACACAGTATGTACTCATTTTGCTGAATGAGCCGATAATGTTAATCTCTTAATATGGGTAACACTTGTATCTCTTTCCTATTGTATGTAAAGTGCTATATAACCTTGTAATGTAACAGTACCTTCATTTGGATGGCTCACAAACAGACAATTCTTCTATGGTAAACAAACTTCTGACAGGCCTTTGCCTAATTGTCCTCTGAGGTTGTCTGGGTCTCAAGGTCAGTCAGTAAAGCATTCCTATGTTTTTTAGTTTTATTTTTTAAAGAGAGTACAAATTAGAATTAAAACAGAAAAATTACAAGTGATACAGAATTTCACTTAACCAAGTAATATGAATTTCATAGTATTTGTTGTAATATATACTGTTGTCGTCCAACCAGTTATTCATATTACCAGGTATATGCGTGTCAAATTGAAGAAGGAAGAAACGTACAAGAAATTAAGAAGAAAAAAGTGCAAATAATTGAAAAAGGGAAATGGAACAATTAAAGCATTAACTGCTTCTTTCCATAGGCCAGACCATTGTCAAACCATCCTGCTTGTATACATAGATAAATCTCTTTCACACACTCCCTCTCCTGTCCTTCTCCTCAACTGAACTCAGTAACTCTCTCCTTTAGAATAAGTTCATCTCCTTGTCCCAGCACCTACTGTGCCATTCAGATACCATTTTTCTCTTTTAAGTTCTCACACTAAGGAGACAATATATGCCTGCACATGTAGGTCTGATTAATTTCACTTAAAAGTATAGTGTCTAGTTGCATCCATTTACTGACAAAAGACTCAAATTTATCCTGTTTTATAGTTTAATAATATTCCATTGTGTAAAAATACATCTTCATTATCCATTCTTCAGTTGACTGGCACCTGTGTTGTTTCCAGGATTTAACAATGACTAATTGCATTGTTATAAACATGGGTGCACATATATTGCCTGTGGTAGGATGCTTTCAGTTCTTCTGAAATACCTAGGAGGGGATTGGCTGGCTTGAATGAGGTCTCCAGTCCTAGCCTCCACACTTAGTTCCATAGTGGTTTTACCAAACTGTACAGTGTACTCCCAACCATCCTTTTTCCCCACAGCCCCCCCAGAATTTGTTATTAGATCAATTCTTGCTGTTTGTCATTCTTTCTGGGGTGAGATGGGATCTCAGTGTTGTTTTAATTTGCACTTCTCAAATGACCGATGAGGTTGAACATTTTTTCATATATTTGCTTGCATTTGAATTTCTTCCTCTGAGAAGCATATATTCATCTCAAATGGCTGTTTTTGGATTGGGTCTTTGAATTGGAAGGACATGATTTTTTTTAATTCTTTGAATGTGCTAGATAGAAGGAATAAGGCATTCTTATAATAATAATAATGCATGGAGTGCAAACCAATCTTGCCATGAAGTGACACTACGTTTTCTATTTTGTGTAGTATGAACTGATTTTTACTTGTACTAAGTCCTGAAAACATGTCATTCAACTAATTTTTTAATGGAAATGCCCTTAAAAAAAAATATCCATTACTAGTGAAAAAACTGCTAAAACTGCCGCCACAAACAGAAACACTGAAACGACACTTACGGTTTAGAGGCAAATTTGTTTACATCAGCTAGCACTGATCTTTCCCCAAATATTAGGTCCCAGTGGCTCAGGGAGGGTGTTTTATGGATTGCAAACAAGAAGCAAAGTAATTAGGTGTCTCTGATTGGTTCTTAGAATGTGCATCTTAGCGACCAGCCATTTCTAGGAGACAGGAGCAACCAGAGCTGCAGCAGTAACCCATTACCTGGGTACCTGAAGTATACTGGCTGGCGGAGTATTTTCTGCCACATTCCCCCCCCCACTTTTTTTAGTTGTCCTGTCAAATCTTTACTGAGTGTGTTACATGTGATCTTCTGAGACAAGGCCCAATGAAAAGCAGCAACATTAGGGTTGTCAGGGATTCTAGGATGGGCCTTAGCCAGGATCCCTAAGACTGAAAATTCCCACTAGAGGTTTGGGGTTTGTTTCCCTTCTTATAGGGCTTTTCTGTAAATTGACTTTGATAAGGGAGTAAAGGAGTTAATCTTATAGAGGAGAGTATCCAATGTATTTTGGATGCTTTTCAAATCTTTATCATTTGCAAGGGCCTTACTAGTTGCTTTCTATTCTCTTAGGGCAATCATCCATGTAGCTAAGACAAAGCAAGGACTGTGGCGAGCAGCCTGAAAAGATGCAAAATCAAGGGGCGTAATGTGTTGAGATATGGAGCAAACCTGGTGTCCTCAGGCTCCAGCCAGGCATGCACTGGTCCGCATGCAGAGTGACCAGCGCAAGACTTTGAGCGCATTGTTTCTTTAGAGTGATTCCTGGAGGAGCTGTCCAGGTAAACTCTGGAATGATAGATCTAAGCCTGGATTTCTAAACTGTTAAGAGAGCTACAAGTAATTAATATGTTAATATGTGTTATATGTGTGTCTACAGGTAGAGCTGATTTTTTTTTTTTTTTTTTTTTGAGACAGGGTCTCCCTATGCAGTTCAGGCGGACCTTGAGCTCACTTTTGGAGTCCAGGCTGGTCTCGAACTCACAGAGATCCTCCTGCCTCAGCCTCCCAAGTGCTGGGATTATAGGCATGTGCCACCATGCCCAGCTATAGAGCTGATCTTTTAGCTAAAGTTTTATGGAGCTAGTTACAAGCTGTCCTGAACTCCTTTAAAACTTGTATGATTTTTTTTTACAATAGGACCATACAAACTTTTGCTGCTTGATTTATTTATTTATTCATTCATTCATCCATTCATTTGGTACAGAGTTTCACTGCACAACTCAGACTCATGATCCTTCTTCCTCCTTAATGCTGTGATTATAGGCATGAGCCACCATACCTGGTTTTGGTGACCAGCACTGCACTCCTGGGGTCCCAAGGCCATTTGTTGCCTTTTTAAAGTGGGTAAGGAATATCTTGGGTCAACATGAGTAAGTGCAGACAAACACTAACAGATATTTGCAACCGCTGTAATGAAGTCCACCTGTGTCTTTAAATGGAGATGCTCCACTATCTTGTATGAGGCAAGGGCCAGTGGCAAGCATTGCAGCCTGAGCTGCTGCAGGGGTGTGGGTGCCAGCATTTCAGCTTGAGTTTGCAGAACAGAGAGTGGGAGGTCAGGTCCGGCTCTGATCTTTCAGGAGTCTTGGACAAATTTCTCTAGCTGAGCTTGATGTTTCAGTCGATCAGATCTCTGGAGGGAGCTGAGGAGTGCAATCGTGGGGTCAGTGGTGGCAGGTTTCCAAGTAGCAGCAGGAAGCAGTAGCAAGAGAGTTTTGACCAAAATAATTTCATCCATGGTGGCCACAGCATATCTAGCCTGCCAGACTCCATTCCTAACAGAGCTACTCCCATCCACAAACATGGTATATTCAACATCTGTTAGGAAATTTAGTCAATCATGGTCTCCTGGGCCCAGCTTGGTGGGCAGATACATAGTAGGATTGAGAAGTCCTCAGTTATGCAGAAGCTCCAATATAGCATGTGGTACCTGGACTGTTGGGCCTTGGCCTTAGGTGAGCATGTCGGGTTTTTTTTGGGTGTGTGGGTGTTTTGGTTTTTTTGGGGGGTTGGGGTTTTTTTTTTTTTTTTTTTTTTTTTTTGCTTTGTTTTGTTTTGCTTTTTTTTTTAATCAGGATAGCAGCTATTAGAATGTGAACACAAAGAGCAAGGCAGCCCTTAGCAACTGATCCCAATATTTGTAGGCGACTGACCGCCCAAGTCAGCATCATTGTTTTTAGGAGAGCTTTATTCTCTAGGAGAGATTTACTTTTTGGTTTTGGTGCCGACGACAAAATCCAGGGCTCCTAGCTTGCTGGACAAATGTTCCACTGCAGAGCCAAATCCCCAACACCAGCATCACTGTTTTTGTAAATTCAAGGATCCAGATTTTATAGGTGCCAGTAGCTACAAGAAATGTGTGGCGTTTCTTTCTGTAAACATTTTCTGCCAGATATTACAGCAGAGCTTTTGTGTCTTTCCAGCAGGCAGCTTGGGTGTCATTAATCAGAAGTGCTCTGATATTTTGTGCTGGGGAACTAGCAAAATCACCTGTGAGAGCTTCTCTGAAGAGGGTAAACAAGTTTTTAAACCTCTGGGAGATGGAGTCCAGATCGGTTGCCTTTTAAGTCCAGAACTGGACTTGCTATTTAAAGGCTGAGAGGGGCTGGCTGACACGAGCCAGTTGAAGGCAGGAGAAGGCTCTCTTTATGTCCAGGCAGGTGTACCAGCAGGTTGTAGGTGGCAGAAGATGGAGGCAGTATATATGGAGGGCAACTGGGGAGGCTTTGGAGGCTCTGAGATTTTGAATTGTCTTTATAAGCAGGAGAGGCGTATTTGACTGGTCTAACAATCTATAAACATTGTGAGGTTTTGAAACCTCTGGATATGCAGTTGAATTTTTAGTTGAGCCTCTCATGGCACAGTTGGTCAGTGGCCCAGTCTCAAGGCCCAGAGACTATGATGATTGTGGAGGTGAAAGGGGCAGAGACACAGGCTGTCTTAAAGCAGTCAAATCTGTCGCCAGAGCTTCCTGCAAATTGGGAGGAGAGTTCTCAAACCTTTGTGGAAATTGGATCCAAGTTTGTTGTCCTTTGTGTTCTATCTCAAGATCTGCTTGTGAGAGCAACCTGCAAACAGAAGAAGGCATCTTTTCAAACTAGACATGTAAAGCAGGTGGCATCTGAAGGTGGCTGTATACCTGTTTGTTTCCCATGACATCTGACAATAGTGGAGGCTGCAATGAAGTGGCATGGTTGATGGGTCACACGTCTGGGAAGAGAATTTTCAGAATTTCAGATTGCAGTATCTGTCCCAGGCTGAGGCAGGTATCATCTGCTTGGGAAACAGTCAGAGGAGGAAGTCGCTTCTAACTTGAAAAGGATGTCCCTTCCCAAAAGCAGTATGGGCACTTATTTACACAGGAAATGTCCTTCCAGGCTGCAAGTTCATGCCCTGCAGAAGTGGCAAGAGGAAAGAGTCCAAGTTGACCCCATTAGCGGTAACTTCTTGACAGAGGGAACTTCTGGAGGGAGAGAGTTGTGTTCCATTGTCTACCAGGAAAGTCACAGGTTTGCTCCTTTCAATGACCGAGTCCCAGTTTGATAGAGCTCACTCTGCCTTATTCATGACAGGGCAAGGAGAGGTTCAGGTTGAGGTGAGCCTACACAGTCATCTTTCTTTGTATCTTATAGAGGGAGGGGTGACATTTATTTTTTGTATCCATAGCCCTTCCAACTCACCAGAGGTTATATTTGTCCATGAGACTGGATATTTTTAGGCATCAGGGGCTTTTTTTCTGTCAGGTTTCTAGGTAATAGTGGTTGGTGGGCTTTTTGTCCCCCATCTTCGATGTCTTTGAGACAAGTGTTCTTGACTGATTTTATGTTTTCAAAGAGGGTGACTTTTGGAAAAGACCATGGCAACTCATTCTTCAGGGCTGACAGCCCAGTTTATCCTCAGTCAAAATGTGCAACTCAGAAGGAATTGTTGCCAGTCATCTCAGGCGGACATTAGATGACACTATGTGACCATGTGACCAGGCACATGGCCAGGGATGGAAGTCGTTTTCTGGCCAAACACAAGCAATCGCTAGCTAGAACCAGTTCAGTTGGATGGAAGTAGATGTATTGGGTGCAGAGAGTGAAGCTGTAGTTGTTGGCAATAGCTACAGCCACCGATGAGGGTGTAAGGCAGAATTCTCCAGAAGAATGTGTCACCACTTCTCTTTTTATTTTTCTTTGAGACACAGGGTTTTGGTTTTATTTTTACCTCTGTAAAAAAAAAAAAAAAAAAAAAATGCTGTAGTTATGGACAGTGGGTTTATTAGTTCTCATCTTTGGCTTCCTACATGCATGCTGTGTACCCTTCACCAATGGCACAACAGACAGCAGGTGGATACATGTCAGAAACAGACCATTCAGATGCCCTCCTGGCTTCACCCCTTGTAGGGACTTAGGTATATGTTAACTGCCATAGATCCACAGATGAGAGCCCAATCAGCCATTACAACCCATGTTTCCCAGGGTTGATGCACAGACAGAGATGCCTATTGCTTACACTGTCAATTTCATTCATTCACTCATTCATTCAACAGGTGCTCAGAGATTAAACATTCCAACCCCCTTCCCTCGAGAGTGGTGCTGACTAATGAGAGTTGATCAAACGTGTGTTCTGCTTGAGTTAAGCAGTACTGACAGACAGACTACTAGAGTTGCCCCTGGGGATCTTACCAGAATCAGCTAGGCAGGCAGGTAGGCAGGCAAGAGGATGGACGGACGGACGGATGGATGGATGGACTTCATCCCTCTTTTGAGGTCTCATATGAGTCACTCAAGTGGGAAAGTAGGGATCCTCCCTGTCACCTCTGAGGCAACTTGAGGCATCTCAAGGGCATACTTCCCATTGGGATCAGGAGAGGCCCTTGCCCTGTCTGCAAGAGCCACAACTGTTGACCAAATAAATCACATGATCAGTTCTGCCGGATTATGCACCAGATGCTATGGTAAACAGAAACACTAAAATGACACCCAGGATTTGGAGGCAGATTTATTTACACTGATGGGCACTGATCAGGATCATTCCCAAAATATCAGGCCCTGAAAGTTCAGGGAGGGAAGTTTTTATTGAGTTGAGAGCAAAGAACGGAATACTTGGCTACTTCAATTGATTCTTATAATATGCATCAGAGTGACCAGTAGTTTCTAGGAGACAGAAGTAGCTGGAACTGCCACAAGAACTATTACCTGTTCAACTTGAAGTATACTGCCTAAAAGGCAGGATCTTCTGCTACAAAAGTACATGTACATTTTATAGCATATGTTAAGTGACTTGGAAACCTACTTAGGTGTATACACTTGATCTTAGCCAAAAGGCCGAGAAGCAATTCTACTTAGGAGTATAAACTGACATTGCTCAAGGTCATGTCAGATTGTTAGGTCTAAGGAAGACTTATAGGGGTAAAGTTTTTGTGTCTATATTATATATTTTATTGAAAAATTATTTCAAATTCACCTCTGCCCAGAGCATTGTAATTTTAGAAGAAAGAGCTGGATATTCTTATCTGGGATTTTACAAAAAGAACTGCATCTCCCTCAGAAAAGGTAGAGGTGATCTTCCATTCTCCTTCCTGGATCTGCTTCATAGCCAGCAGCCTGACTGCAGCGTCAGCTACAGCGAATCCCTCGGAAGAATGCACAGGGAAGTGTACAAATGATAAGTCAGAGAGGAGTCCCAGGAGCAGTAGGGCCTGAAGCTCCCTCGCAGAAACAGAGGTCCCTAGGGAGAACGATGCTGCCTCCGCAGCAGCGAGGAGGTCCCATGGGAAGTCAGCAAGATTGCAACTGCAAGCCAAAAATACCTCCTCTGGCACTGTGCTCAAGAAGAGCAAGAAAGCCAGGCAGCACCGAGCATTGTGTTTGGCTAGTAAGCCTCCATAGTCTTTAAAAGAAGTTGGAATTAGCCGGAAATTCATCAAATATTTAAGTTCCTTCTATCGGTTAGGTACTGTATTGGTTGCCACTGACAGAAAAACAAGCATAGCCATCTCTGTGAAGAACCATAGATCTATGCAGACCAGATGACCACCCAAGTATAGGTGATCACGTGGCAGTTACTCACAGGTGCATTTTCACACCAGACTGTAATTTATAGATGGCACCATGTCTCCTACTTCTATTTGTTCTCAATTCCTAATAGGGAGTCTGATGCAAAGCAAAGTTCCATAAGTTTTTGTTGAGTAAATATACGAACAAATTAATGAATTGTTCCTCTACTGCATCAATTTTAACTCTTCCCTAATGGATGCTTATGGTACATTACAAACTTTGGCTACCAGAAGTAGTGTCTGGAGGGGACAGGACTGAGGATTAAACCTTGAGTCCTTCCACTGATCTGAATCCCTATGTCTTTTATTTTTTTATTTTGGGGTTGAGACAGGGTCTTCCCAAATGTCAACCAGACAGGGCTTGACATTGCAGCCCCCAAAGCCCTACCACACTGCATGTGCCTCATTTCATCTGAAGTGGAGATTTTCCTGCCTCGGCCTCTCAAAGAATGGAGATCACTGGCATGTGCTGAAACTTATGGCCCCTAAAATAGAAGACATACTGCACTTAGCTTGTTTTATCCATTTTAAACAATATTTTCACTCCTCTACTTTTACCCTGACAAGGAATTCCTGTGGGGGGGAAAAAAACCTTTCAAAGGAAGAATGAATTGCATAAATAAGGAAAAAGCAAGATAGATGTACAAAGGAAAGCGTAGTTGTCAGAGGCACAGATCAAAAGTAAAAGTTTAAATCTTTTCAGATAATTAGCTGAGACATACTCTAGACTTCTCAATGCTTCCTGTTCCCCAGTTCTCCTCCTTTTGAGCTTGACTTAGATGTTAATTGTAAGAGTTTGAAAGGTCCATTGAGTATTTGATATTCCTTTTAAAATATGGAGCTTAAGTCCTCTCTTCTTGAGCATGAGCTGGACTTACTGACCCAGGTCTAAGGAGTGCCGTGGAAGTCACTGTCCTAGTTACTCTTCTTGCTGCTGGAACACAGCACCTGACACCCACACCCTGGAGGAGGAAAAGGTTGTTGGTTTCACAGTTTGGAGAGGCTTTGGTGCATCATCAGCTGGCTCCAAGGCAGGGCAGCATGGCAGAGGAGAAGGAATAGGTAGGTAGGTAGATAGATAGATAGATAGATAGATAGATAGATAGATAGATAGATAGATAGACAAGTACACCGTTCCAAGTCATGCCCACAGTGACCACCTCTTCTCACTGACCTTCTCTTCCTGACATCCTACCCAGTAATAAACCCATCAGTAGACCAAGCCACTGCTGACTATCACACACTCATGACCCAGTCACCTCCCAAAAGCTGCCCTGATGAGCACTTGATGCTTCAGGGTACATTTTAGATATACACCATTAAGAGTCGTGCCTGGCGCATGAATTGGAGGGTTATGTCGTAAGAGGTACCTGTTTGTTTTCACATCACTTGTTCTAGGGGAAAATCAACTGCCATGTCTTGCAGACCCCTTGCAGCCCACACTCAAGGCCTTCTACAAAGGCCAGCAAAGAACTGCGGCTCCTGCCCATACCTCAGTGGAGACCCACCCTCTGAGTAGATTCTCCAGGCCTGTGGAGTCTTGCAGTGACTGAAGTTCCAGTATCCAGCTGGATCCCAACTTCATGAGACACGCTGGCCCACAGCCTTTCAGTAGCCCCTTGAATTCGCAGCCCTCAGAAACCCTACAGGAAAATGATACTCTACATTCCTTAGAGCACATTTATTCCATTTCCGAGGCTCTGATTGGAGAATTGCCTCATCCTCTCCACAGTTCCTAGACTTCATGACAAGCTTCACTAGAAGCTATTTTCTAACTTTCCTTTTCTTGCCCTGTTGCAAAAGACACAGCCTCAAGATAACTTTTCGGACTTTAGGCTTGTGTTTCCTCCAGAAGGACATTGATAATTTCTATTATAAGAACACAGATAATGAGAAAGCATAATGCTCACTTAGGTAAGGTAAGATCACCTTACCGAAGAGCCTGAAGCAGCTTGTTGGACCCTTCCACCATGTGAGGACATAACTGGATGGTAAATGGAACAGCTCCACCAGACCAAATTTTCTAACATCTTTATCTTAGAATTTCCAGCCCCCAGCACTGCAAAAAATAAATATTTGTTGTTTATAAACCACTCACTTTATGGTACTGATATTACTGCAGGCTAAGACAGTGACCTCCTTTATCTCTCTTCAACTAAGAGACTCCATATTCAAAGCAACACAAAGAGCCCCATTCCAGTGATATAAACTTGAAAACATTTTCCTTACACTTTTTATTTTCACTTGAAGTTAGTCCCTGTATATGTATTGTATAGATCTGATAGGTGCCTCAGAAACACTAAAGGACTGCATAAAATTGGAAAGTGTTTTTGAGCAGCTTTTATCAGTATGTGGCTTCATAAGAAGCTGCTGAGGCAGGTTTTCAAGGCCACCATCCATCCTCGAGTCCCTTTTGCCCTCTCTGGCAGTGTTGCCTCTTGGAAGCAGGTGGAAGGGATTAGTGGATTAAAGGCTACTTAAACTATTCTGACTTAGATTTAGTATCCAAAAAAAAGAAAGGCTAAAGGTAGACAAAAACAGTCTTTGGGCATTCGTGAAAGAAACTTGAAGTTAACCGTTTAGAATGCAAAGTTCTATAACTTAGCTAGTCGGTTGGCCTAATATGTTTGCATGCCACACATAGACAGATAATATGTATTGTGAATCCATGCAGAAGCTAGCAAGCTTCCTTTACATTAATTAGATTTCCCTCTCCTACATCATATTTATTTTATTATGTTTTCATTTCGTTCCTTATATTATTTTTACTTTATCAATGTTTTAATTTATATTAAAATTACTTGGCATTGTTTGATGTATACATCCACCCAGGACAAGGACAGCTGCCTCTAGTGGTCAGGGAAAGTAAAAGTATGGAGAGAAATAAGCAGAGTAGGGTTTTTTTGTGTGTTTTTTTTTGTTCTTTTTTGTTTTGTTTTGTTTTTGTTTTTTTCATTTGGTTGGTTGGTTGGTTGGGTTTTTTTGGTGGTCTCAGGAATTGAACTCAGGACCTTGCTCTTACTTGGCAAGAATATATTCCCCTGAGCTATCTTCCCAGCCCCAGCACAATGTTTCTAATCAAAACATTAGAAAATCTTAACATCATACATGAGCCACATGCAAGTAACTAGGATGTGTTTGATTTTCTGTGAACCCTGAGAATGAAAGGCTTACACAATAATATGCTACCTTAGTTACCTTATATTGAGAAGATTAATAATGAGAAAATACACAAGCCAAGCCCCAACATAAGATTATCATAGTTACTAGACATCAGTTGTTTCCTAGAACCAAAAAGTTTGGGTAGTCATAGCAAAAGAAAGCCAAACACTCAATTTCTGCCCTTCACATCTCTGAAAGTAATATGCAGATATATAGAGGCTTGCTTTCTAATCTGACTACAGAAGGAAAACAAATAGATCAATTATCTTTAAACTTAAATGTCAAAAAAAAAAAGGCTCTACACTCACAAGGTCAGTTAAATCAATCTGCATGTACCTCCCCTATTTAAATTCAGATGTGTTTCTGGGATGGGAGTGAGATGTAAGTCCCCTAGCTTCCCAACTTGAGAAAGCTATATTTAAAGATAACTTTTTGTTGTCTGTAACTTATTGTGTCTTCTGAAGACAGCCTTTCTCTTTTTTGGCAATATGAGTTAGAGTTTTATATTAAAACATTCGTCCCCTGTCACAGAGGTATTAAATTGTGAGAACCAGATTTAAGGGTCACCCTATAAACTGTGGTTTTAACTAACCAGGTGGCAGTAATACCATAAGGTCTTCCAAACAGGAATTAGTTCCTTAATTAGTGAAATCTGATTATATAGATCATCCAAATAAGAAGGACCTGCCCTTTGCCAAATAATAGCGGCATCTATCATGCTCCATGGGATGAGAACACACACATGCATGTGCACACATATCCACTCAAATGTACACAGACTACTGCAAACTTAGTCTGATTTCAGGCAGGGAACCAGAGCACAGCGCGAGGCCACCACGTGAGCAGGAACAAATGCACAACTGTAGGTGCCAACATCATGCTGTTTGTATCACAATAACTTTGTAATATAACTTTGTCTGGGATTCATCATATCTCTATGGCAAAAACTTCCAAGTCCTTCCTTCTAGCTTTTTGACATGTACAGAACATTATTGTCTCTAAAATCACCTTGTTGTGCAGCAAAACTCTAGAACCTACTCTTACCTGATTGTAATTTAGTAGCTATTGATCAGATTCTCTCCACCCATCTCTTCCCACCTATTCTCCCCTGGCTCTCCCCTGGTAACCACTGTTCAGTTCTCATCTTCTATAATATCGACTCTTTTACATCAAACATAAGTGAGATCATGTGGTCCTTATCTTGCTATGCTTGGCTTATTTCGCTTATATTTGTTTCATCTATGTTGGGGCAAATAGAAGGATTCCTCTTCTATGGCTGAATGGCGTTCATTTGTACATGTACCATGTTTTCCTTATTCATCCAAAGTCAGAGCTTTGGGTGTGTCCATTTCTGGATTATTATTAATAGTGTTACAATAAACAGGAGTACAGAAGTCTCCTCTACACACTGGATTTTAGGTTGATTTTTATAACTGGTGAGGGAATAAGACTCTGGTAACATTCGTTTTTATATAGTTACCCAATTTTCCCAGCACTATTTTTTGAAGATTGCCATTTTTCCAATGCACAGTTTTAGCACCATTGTTGAAAATCAGTAGGCTCTAGACATATGATTTTATTGCTTTCTTATTTTATTCCTTTGATCTATAGTTCTATATTTATATGTGCTGTTTTCATGACCACATCTTTGGCATATATTTGTTTTTCTTAAAATATTCCCTGGGTATTAGATCAGTTTTAAGAAGACTAGGCTGTAGTTCTTCATACTCCCTGCCCCCATAATCTTACAAAAGTCATTCTCCCTTTGTGGGCCTCAAGTTTTCCATCCCACAACTGAGATGATTAGATTACATACATAGTACCCTAACAGGACTACCATCAGAACTCCTCAAGGAAGCTTCCAAAAATCCTTATGCCCCTGTGCCATGCTCAGAGCTTATTTCATTGGTTCTAATCATGTCCAGACTTCAGAATTCTGAAAAGATCTCTAAGTGATTGTATAGAGCAATTTGGAAATCTATGAAATCTCCCAGGGTATCTCCCACTGTGGTGGTCTGAGTCCACAGTTCTTCACTTTTGCCCAGGGCCACCCATGAACACCAGTTGTACTTGTAGCAATTGAAGAAAAAAGAAGAAGAAGAAGAAGAAGAAGAAGAAGAAGAAGAAGAAGAAGAAGAAGAAGAAGAAGAAGAAGAAGAAGAAGAAGATTCCCAAGCTTGTCTAGATAATCCATCTCCGTATCTTGCAATCATTTCAATAAGATCATATTTCTTTTCATCTTCTCTGAATTCCTACTGCAGCAATTTACACTACAATTGGAAAGAGAACATCTCATTATAACTGGATTTGTTGAATTCTTGGCATGAACTTGCATCACCAGCTTCATTCATTTCCCCTTTCTAACTACATTCTCTCATTATCAAACCTTCTCCCAGCAGGTCCTTTCTCAGGCCTCAGTAGGGAGGAAGAAATATATTTCTCACTTCTACATTGTCCAGAGAATATTTTTCAGTTTTTTCCAAAATTATGCTGTGTAACTGTCACCTCGTCTACACCAGTGACCTCTACTTGTGTCTCTGGTAAATGGTTACATTTTTTTGTCACAGTTACTGTTCTCTTGCTGCTGGAACAAAATACCCTACACCCAGGATTAAGGAAGGAAAGGTTTATTTAGCTTACAGTTAGTGGAGGTTTCAGTCCATACTCGACTGGCTCTAAGGCAGAGTGGCACGTTGCACAGAGCAGCAGTTCATGGCAGCAACAGAGAAAAGTGCAAAAGCAGAGGCAGCAGCTAGGCAGCCTCTTTCCCCTTCCTACCTTGTAATGTAGATTACTAACCCCAGGACCAGGGTGTAGCACTCACAGCGTTGGGTCAAGAATCACAAGCTCCAGAAGCTGCCCCATCACTGCATGAGGCTTTGGGGGGACAACTAGGCACAAGCCATAAAACATTTCTAAAGCCCAGCCAAAGGAATTTTCACTTACATAAAATGTTTATGTGACATGTTCCACGATGCCTTCTGTCTCTATGAAATATGTACAGAACTGAAAGCACTGATCATCCTTGCTCTGGATTTCGTAAACTAAGCAGAGCTCTGCCTATGGACTGTAGGAGAAAGCGTGCACAAGGAAGAACAATTTCAAGGATTTTAAGAAATTGATTTTCCACTTAGCTTGGAATTGATATTTTCTGACCATCATTGATATTCTAATAACTTTCCATACAATGTGATATAAGCAGTTACACAATTTTGACACAGATATTTGGAAATTCAAGGAAATACAACATTGTAGCCTGTTAAGACTATGGTATTTGGCCCAGTCTCTTATTTTCAAGTACTACTCTTGAGAGAGAGAATGACAGTAACTGAGCTTACACCAGGAGCAGTACACATCAAAATGCAACCACGTGTGTATTTATTCACTTAAGTGGTGTAATAATTGCTAAGTGACTATTTTCTCTCAAACCCTAGGTTAGACACTAGAGATAGTGAAATGAGAGATACATCCCAGCCATTAACTTGCTGAGAATCTGGCATAAACTGAAGCTCATTCAGAATCCTAGAACAAGCTAAGGAATACTATTGTGCGAGTGAGCCTGGTTCTCTGGGCACATACAAGGGCTGTCTGGGACAGAGGCTTCCCGCAGTAGCTTGTGCTTAGAGAGTTAAGAACAGGAGCACAGCAGAGAGGGGGTTCAAAGCAGAAGGAAGAATACACACAAATGTAAGGAGCATAGGAAGGGGCGGCTAGGATGAGGCAGTGTGTGAAAGCAGGAGCAGAATAAGAAGAAGAGGCAGGAAGAGGAGGCAGAAGCCTGATTACTCGTGATTTCTTTGGATTTGTATGGAATGTAAAATAGGTGACAAGCAAAAGGGTCGTACGAGGTGCGGTTTCTCCCACTTTAATGCTCATTGCCTCCTTGGGCTCTCACTCGCATCTCTGCTGTCTTCTCCATCTCTTTTCCCCTTCACCAGCCCTTGCAGTCCGTGGACTTAAATACCACCTATACCCTGATGGCTGTCAGCCTGACATTTTAACCTTGCTGTTGATACTGCCACTTGGAGTCCAACATCCGCTGTGTATTGAACCTATCTAAGACCAATTCTCGGTTTCCCACCACAAACAGTTCACTACAACAATACCAGGACTTCCTGTCAGAGTGACCTCTAAGGAAGGTGATGAGGTAGTCGGGTTTTGTATTTGGGAGGGTATTCCCCCCAGACCTCCTGCTACTCTGTTAGGAAGCCCCTCCTCCCCACCAGCACATTCCCAGGACATTCCTACCACTCAGCCATTCTGCCCCTTCAGCCCTTCAGACTCATTCCCGCCTCTGCTCTCTTACTCTAGAACATTCTCACTTGTTTTTTTATTTGGGCCTTTCTTTGATCATGATTTCTAAAAGAAATCTTGCATAGTATTTCATATAATTATTTCTTTACGATGTCAATAACTCTCTGAAATTATGTTATTCATCTATTTACATGCTTTTCATTTCTATATCGTTACCTTAGACTGAAAACTCCACAAGAGCAGCGGGATATTTGTTAGCTGCTGTGTCCCTGCTCACTAGAGGCATCAGATACATGTAATCATAAACTATGCTTGGTGTGAATGAAGGGAAAAGACAGATGTCACATGGATTTATATGGCACTGAAAAATAGAATCCAGCCTTCTGTGACTGCACCCAGCAAATCCTATTTCTTCTTTTCAGTATAAAACACCAATGCAACAGCCACCTTTGGCTAAGTGTTAATAATCTACTGCTCATTTGCACATGCCTATCTTATTTTGGAGGAGCAAATTTGACCAAATGACAGTGCCTATTATTTTCTGATGTAGCAGTTAGGTTTTCTTTTTTATGTATAGTTATGTATGTGAATGGAATATGATAGAAGGTTTAAAAAGCAAGTTCAATTGTATACTGGATCAATTGTTATCACCTGATAGTAAGTTAGCCTGTGACATTTCACTATTGCTCCAGTGAAAAGTGTATCTTATTCATTTTTAGGGCAATTGTTACCTAGAAACATTGTTTCCAAAAAAAAACTGTATATGCATTTTAAAGAAGGATAGTACAAACCCTTACAAATAACTGTGTCTTCACTCAGAAACCTCTGCCTGCTCTTTTGTAATAAATACCTGATTTTGTAAATTAATTTAAATATTATTAAAACTGGAATTCCTACAGAATCTCTTTAGTTAGAGGCAGGTCTTTTTTCTTCACCTGAAGGCCAAAGGGAAAGGGCAGTCACTCACTCTGCCTCCTAAAACATCCCCTGCCAAAATGTGTTCTCAGCGCTCTCCAAAAAGAGTCAATTTTCTGGGCTCATCAGAGAAAGCCTCTTCCTCCAACAGGATTACCAGAGCCTAGATCTTGTAATTAGTTTACAGATCTCCATCTCCATAACAACCAATACTTTTAAAAGCCTTGTGATGGAAACTTTTTCTCCTTCAAAGTGTGTCATTAGAGAGTAAGCCATCTCAGAACCCTGACTGGAAAAGTAATAATTGAAATATATGTGTGAAGTTTTTTTTTTTTTTTTTTTTTTCTTTAGGTTAAAAAAAAAAAAAAAAAAAAAGCAAAGGATTGTCTCAATTATTGCTTTTTTCCGAATACCTTGCTTTGGGACACCTTTGCTTGCTGCTATCTGACCATCCTTGAGCAGCATCTGCTACTTGTCAGTCCTCTCCTGGGTTCTACACACCTGCATGCATTCTCCTTTACTCCTTACAATGGTCCTAACAGTTCGTGTCGTAAGCCACTATCTGATGAAATTACCCAGAAGCACACATGACTCGTTCACAAGTCACAACCTCAACACTCAAATCCCAACCTTGCAGGCATGATGACAGTGGCTTTCTGTATATAATAGTGGACTCACTCCACAGACCTGAACTACTGTAGTTTCTGAAATCTTGTAATAGAAGTAGCTTTAGACTTCAAATGTTCTAATTCCCAGTGAAGCCCACACAGCTTACCAGAAATACGTAAACTTCTGGCTTCAAGAAAAGAAACCATTAATATTCCTTTAAGAAAGATCCCATGTCTCCTTTAAAACATTTGAAGTTTGGTATTTGATTATTTATCAGTATACAGAGATGGCACTGGTAATACCCAAGTTAGGTACAACAAAAGAGCAATTTTCTGAATTCTGAGTTGTTCTTTGATTTTAACTTATATTTAGTTTACCTATCTTAAATTATTTCTAAAGAAATTAAAGAAATAAAAGAAGGTAGAAAACAGTCTTTATCAGTACTAGATAAGAACTACACATTGCCATTAATTCGCCTACAAGAAGAGCATTTTGTAGTTTTGAAACCATCAAGATTTTTTTATCAAAACTACTTAACCCAAATACAAATACCTAAAAGAAATAAAACTCCTTGTACTTCCCTGTTTAGAGACTTTTAGGAAGTCTCTAAATATCACCTTAATATTCACAACCTAGTTTTAAAGATCTGGATGATCCCAATTTTGAATCTGCTTGAATCCTTCCGTTCCTTACCATCCGGACAGTTAACGGGCTCAGGGGAGTGGTCCATTGTAAACAGAGCATGTTCATAGTTTATTTTCATTAAATACTTAGTGAAAAGTGAGACCACAATTATCCCTGAAAACAACCTTTCAGTTATTCATCTGTCATGGCAGCCAGGTGAGCAGCAGCCATTGACCTTTGCATTTCCGTTGAGTCAGCAACATTCTTCCGAATCTAAGTTTCCTTTTAAAGAGGAGATCTGGCACGATGGCTCAGTGGTCTAAAGCACCTGCTTAGGAAAGCTTGGGCAGCTGCAGGGACCGCGCTTCGATCCCCGGCACCACATGCTGCGCCCACCCTGCCCTCAGGGCAGGCTGAGCCGTCCATAAAAATAAATAAACAAACAAAAGTTCTGAAACAAGAAAAAAATAAAATAAAATTCTTAAAAAAAAGAGGAGATCTCCAGCTCCCTTTCTCACAGCAAAGAGAAAAGGCTGCTAATGCCGTTTGGTTCCCACAGAATTTAAACACGGCTTGTTTGTTATTCTTGCTGCTACTGTTGTTGTTGATGCTGTTTTAGGGGCTCAGCACATTGCCTTTCTGGGTGTTTGTTAGTTCATTTTGGTTCTACTCTGCTGATTAACACCAACCGTTCTCTACTAGTATGCTATCTCCCTTCTGTTCAAACACTGCCCGACTGGGGTAACTCATTACAGCTTACAGGATAGCTTCCCAAGCTCTTGGAAGCAAGAAAAGGTAATATTTGGCTGAGAGCACATCCCTAGGGAGTGATATCCCTGGGACAATTGTGCATCTTCTTACTTCTGGCCCAGAATGCTTCTCCGTATCCCAAACAAAGCCTCTAAGACCTTTGAGATCTGGGACTTTTCCAGTGCAAAGCCCAGAAACACACACGCTCTAGAATCTTACATTTCAAAGCATGTTCAAATTATTCAAGATATCCTTGATTTTCTATAGATAAACTTAAATGAGTTATGTAAGTATTGAAAAGACCAGATCGGCACACTGTAATCCCAGCACTTGGGAGGCTGAGGTAGGAGGATCGGTGGGAGTTCAGGACCAGCCTGGGCTACAAAAGTGAGCTCAAGGCCAGCCTGAACTGCGTAGTGAGACCCTGTCTCAAAAAAAAAAAAAAAAAAAAAAAAAAAAAAAAAAAAAAAAAAAAAAAAAAAAAAAAAAAAAAAAAAGACCAAAGAAATGTATTCTTGCATCTGTATTACTGAAAATCATTTCAAGCCAAGAGTGGGGTACATGCCTATTACCCTAGCACACAGGAGGCTGAAGTAAGAGGACCACTACAAGCTCAAGGCCAGCCTGGGCTACATAGTGGATTCCAGACTAGTCTGGACTGCAAAGCAAGACTTAGGAGAGGGAGAAACAGACAGACAGACAGACAGACAGACATCATTTCCAATTAGACAGGGTTCTCTGAATAAGAGCTGTTAGTGAGGACACAGGCCATTGGTCTTCTATCCAACTTATTTTCTGAATTAATCTGGTGATAGAGAAATAGAAAAGCAGATTGTCAGGCAAGCGCAATGATTTCTACACCAGTAAGTCACTGTCCTTGGGAAAGTTTCCTCCTTTATAAAAATGATAATGCACATAGACCCATTTGTGGAATTAGATGGCACAAGATTTAGGAAAGGGTGTGTCTCAGTGCACCCTGAAAACCACTGCTTCCACCTTTGTTGAGTTCTGCCAGATGCTGGGTTGCTTAGCTATCATTCCTCTTACAATTTGATGGGGCGAGAGCAGATGAAAACTTTATTTTACCTTCTGCTGCTCATTCCAGTCCTACTGTGAGTTTTTCTGGTCCCTCTTACTGACATCACAGGTTCATCTTTAGTTTGTTGGAGCTGCTGTAACGAAGCACTGCAGCTTGAAACAATCAGCCTGCACCATCTTACAATGTGAAATCAAGGTGTTGGCAGCCCATGCTTCCTTAGAAGCTTCTAGAAGAGGAGGCCTTCTTAGCCTTTCCCACCTCTGGTAGCCTCGGATGCTCCTTGGCTTGACAGCTTCCCTCCAGTCTCTGGTTCCACCTCCACACAGCCATTGCCCTCCCACCTTCATATGCCATGATGGCATCTTTTATCCCTATCAAATTTCCTTTTTCTTATAAGAACACCAACTAATAGGACCCAAAGAGCCTACCTGACTTTGGTTATGTCTGCAATGACCCCATTTCAAAATAAGATCATAGTCACAGGTTCTATGAGTCATGACTTCATCTCCCATTGGACAGAGTACAATTCAACCCACAATAGGACCGTAGCTTTTCTAGTCATACTGAGATAAAACTCTTCTACATATCCTTGGTCTCAAGAACACACGTTTCAATAATTAAGCAATCCAGTCCTCACTAGCAAGACCCCTTTCTTAGTCACACTTTAAAGCTTTACAGTTTAAAGCTCCCAAACTAGGGGCACCTTGCGACCTGATGATCTGTTCTGGGGAAGTGGCTCATTGAATCTTCTTGAGCAAAAGGGCAAGGTCACCTCGGCTTTGAGTGATGTTGAGTTGGCAGCAAATTGACACACACACATTCTCTCCTGTTCTAATCTTCTGGGGTTCTCAGGAATTCCTTCTGGAAATATCCAGCTGCATTTCCAGCAGACATGTCACCAAGCCTCGGCCTCCCAGGAAAGTCTCAGGTGGGATTTGAAGATGGCTCTAAGAAGCCTTGGTCCTTGTTGGCTTGCATGGACATCTGGGCCATTAGAAACACATACTTGAATGTTCTCTTCCATGATATTCTTTGGTCCTTTCAACTTCAGCCCTTTGTAAGAGTTACAGATAGAATGGTGCAAAGTTTCAGCAGGTGTACACACACATGCACCCGCATTTTAAATAATTTCTTTTGCGTGTCCTGCATAGGTAACCAGACCTCTGTTGCTCAGTTCTTTTTTATTCCCTTCTTTCAGAACTGCAGCCAAAGCTGAAAGTCTTACTTTAGTATTCTATTGTAGCTTCCCTAGCTCTCGATAGAGAAGCAATTGAAAGCAGTATGAGTGACCTTGTACCTCTAAACAGAATGAACTTGGTTTGTCTCAGAAAATTAAGTGACAGGAGACAAACAAAAGGGTGATGCTTGCTCTTTCCTCTGGCCAAGATATCTGCAAGCAACACCACTGACTGATCCTTATGGCCAAGGACAGGGTAGAGACACAGGGAGGGATGAGGGGAAATAAGGTTACGTTAGTGAAGAGTACAAGAGTAGGAATTAGAAGGCATGGATTCTGGCCCTGGTTCTGTCATTAACTAGCTAATAACTTTGGACAAGTCAGTTATACAGATCAAATCAGCTGATGCACTTGAGAACTGTTTAAAGGCTATATATTTAGGATGTCGGTATTGTTGCTCTTAAGAAGAGGCAATGCAGATTTGTCACTAAGCTCTCTTCTTTCTTCAGCTAGATAATCTCTCAGATTTACCCTCTCCCACGCAGTCCTTTCCATTGCAATCACCTGGTCTAAACCAGATCACTTCCACAGCCTCCTAATTTAATTCTCCACTGCCAACTTCCCACAATTCATTCCCAAAAGGAAGGGTCAGACTAGATTCTCTTTGGACCTTTTCTTGCCTCTTACGATGCTCCAAACTCCAACAAGAAACAAACAGGGAAAGAAATCATGATTTAGCCTCCTCTTCCCAACCTCCAAGCCTTAGTTTTAGTTATGATTCAAACAAGATAGTTAAAATTAGATTGACAAAGAAATAGGTAGGAAAGGGCCAGCCAGATGAAAGCACCTGCTTAGATAGACAGAGGGACTGAGATTTGATCCCCGGCCGCCATGCCAGCTCCGCCCCCAGGGCATACTGAGCCAGTGACTGAGATGGACATGATGGCATGCACCTGTAATCCCAGCACTTGGAAGGCTGAAAGCAGGAGGATCACTATGAATCCGATCTGCATCATGACTCTTAGACTCTGTACTAAAAATACAAAAGTAAAGAAAAATAGGGAGGTTGATGTAAAATACAAAATTAAATGAGAAAAATAGCCAGGTAAGTGAAGATACTTCAAAGTTACTTTGTCGTTTTACTAGCTCTACAGACATGTGAAGATGTTACACTCACTGGCAGTGTGGAGCACAGTGTGCGTCTCATGTATTTACTCTCAATTTACCCTTATTTATTTACTCTCAGTTGGTGTCAGCCTGCTTTGCACCCATATTCATATGCACCGCTTAGACCAAGCCATCCAGCCTCCATTACTGTTCACTCATAAATATGCTTCAGCCTCATTTACCCTCTCTGTGGCTCTAACATATTAAACACTTTTCTTCACTTCGTGATTCTTTTCTGTTGGGTCTTCTGACCATATGTTCCTCTATGTCTCTTTCATCAGCTGTCCCTTGTTGCTGGTGCCCTGGGGGCTAGGGGGAGTCTGTTCCTCTCCCCCAGCGCACCCCCACTGGTTGAAGGCATCTCCTCATGTGATTCTAGTCAACTGCTGATAACCCCAACACCTGTATCTCTGGCTCTGATTTCACACCTGAGACAAGAACTTTCAGAGTTCATAACTCATCAATATCTATGCTGGAACCTACCAAAGTATCTTTACCCTTTTTGTTCTCTGCCTCGGGCAATAGGAAGGCCCAAATGAAGAACCTGATCTCTCTGTCTCTCTCTGTCTCTCTGTCTCTGTCTCTGTCTCTCTCTCTCTCTCTCTCTCTCTCTCTCTCTCTCTCTCTCTCTCTCTCTCTCTGGATTCCTCTCCATCTACCTTTTCCCCTCCTTCTCCCTCTCCCCCTTCCTCCTTTCTTTTCTCCACTCCTGCCTCCTCTGATCCCTCTTTCCTCTTCTTTTTCTTCTTTCTTCTTACCATTTTCTTCCATCTCTACCCCTGCCAACAACTAATCAAATACTAAATCCTATTGTGAAACACTAAGTCCTACTGACTCTATCCTACCTGGTCTCTCTCAGATCCACCCATTTCTCTCCATCTCCATTGCCAACACCATACTGTAGTAGATGAGTCTCTTATGCAGACAACTGTAACACTTTCCAGTTAGTCTCACTGCCTTCAGCGTGGGTGACAGACTCTCCCACTTGTTCCATTCTTCTCATGACAGCCAGAATATTCCTTCTGAAATACCGATCTGAACAATGATTGCCCTCTTAACCTTAGAATCAAGTCCAAACTCAGTAGCCTACCTTAACTTTATAAGGTCCTTTATGATCTTCACCATTCTGGCCTCTGTATCCTCAGTCCCCTCTTTCCAGCTTGACATCTAGACTGTCATTATAATAAATTATCAGCTTCCAGGACAGGTCCTGCAGTCTTCCTCCTTCTATGTATGTGATTCCTCCTACTGGAATTGTTTCTTCCTCACTGCATAATCCGGCTGACTTCTCCCCAACTTTTGTACCTCAGTTGGCTGTTACTATTTCCAAGAAGACACCTGAACTCCCACATCAAAGCTGGGTTCTCTCCTCCCTGCAGACAGAGCGCATTTACTTCCCTTATCCAGCCCTCATAGAACTTTTGTGTATTTTACTCGACATGCTGGGTCTGTACCTCTCTTCTTTGCTACACGATGGTGACTAGAATGTTGCCTGCCCTGCAATTTCCCACCCTAGAAGGCTGGTCGGAAATGCTTGCTGGATAAGAGAGTTAATGTAAAGCATATATAATAAATCACTTTAAGAAGATGCTACCTTTCAAATTTTATGAGTGCCCTTTAATCAAAGAGAGTGTATATGGAAAAGTCTATTTTATAAAGACATTGAGAAAACATTACTGTCTTGTACATATAAGTATTTCTTTCTTGAAAATGTGTTTGGCCTTCCAAAATGTGTTTGAACTGTGTCATAGCTCCTGATTCCCAGGGCAGTTACAACACAGAAGATCTCACCAGTATGGCTTAGTAACTGAAAGCCAAGGAATATCAATCCAGCCATAGCCACCTCTACTTTGTCTGTCAGGGTCTTTGAAGGAGAAAGCTCAGATGGTGGCTTTTTTTTTTTTTGGGCTGATGACATTTTATTGGGCCTCTCTTCTTCTATGTTTTGATACTGGGATGAGGCAGCTGCTGCCAAGAAGCTAGATCCATTTCCTGGTATCCTTGGCAGAGAAAATATTTCTCTAACTCAGTCCAAATTAATCCTCATGGGCCAATAAATCAATACACAGGGAGAATGTGTGATGATTTTGACCATCTGGAACTGTGATACAGCATTGGTGGCTACAAGAGAAACTACCTGGCTCTAGATGACCAGCTGGATATCAACTCCGGGTAACAAAGACACATTCACCTTCCAACAGGAGAGCCACACCAACAACCACAGTGCTGGAAGCTCCTGGCAGCTTATCACATCTTTGCCTTACTGTTCAATGCACAAGTTTGCTTTCAGTGTCAAAGCAAACAGCTGGAACTATCTTCCTACCCAACAGCTTCATACAATAACAAAGAAGGTCTCTCTGTTCTTGACACCTGGCCAATTTCTATGGCGATCAAGTACTCAGAAAAAGAAAGGAAATCCTAACATCAGTGAAATATGATCAATATGGAAAAACTGTTTTTAATCTGATTTTTCCAGCCAAAATGACAGGGTTTCCTTCTTTTCTTTCCTGTAAATATCCAGAGAGGTGAGGAAGAGAAAATATTTCCATAAGGTGGAAGGCTATATCAACATGGATTTTAGGAACATCGTGTATAACTTCTTTATCACAAGGAAACTCTTACAAAGAAAACTCCTGAAGTCCCTCTAGTGTACTTTTCTGGCATCAAAGAATAAGGATGAGAGAAGGAACTAATGTGTCCCTGGAAATCTTCAGGTTACTTTCATTGCACCTTTCCATGCTGTCCCTCTGGGTGAGCCCCTCTGAATTCTCAGCCAAATGTTGTGCAATGCTCATTGTACTCTGTGTTCACAGCACCTCTATCAGGTAAGAATTTTTCCCCATTTTAAGGTGAGGATTCAGTAACTCGCTCAAGGTCATACCACTGCTAAGTGCCATAGCCCGAATTCTAACCTCAGTCTAGAATTCCTGTTCTTAATCACTCGTCCCAGTAAGGGAGTGTTTGGGTGATTTTAATTTTCCTGGCCTGGAACAAGCATAGAATTCTACATTCACTGATTAACATAAAATAATTGTTTTACCAGAGATGTGCTATTATTTCAGTTATTTTTAAAACAACAGCAAATAGGGAAATCAAACATTGGGACATGGAAAATTAGGAACTACTCAAAAATACCACTGCTTTCATTTTTTCATGTTTATTCCACCTTTGTCTATTCTGTATGCATAATTCTTTGCTCTTTCAGAAGCTTTTTTTTTTTTTTTTTTTTTTTTTTTCAGTACCAAGGACTGAACTCAGGGCCTTGAATGTGCCAAACAGGTATTCATACCACTGAGCTATCTCCCTTGCCTTCAAGGGCCATTTTAAATGACTAATTAGTAGGGAAAAGATGAATATATCAGAGTCTTCTCAAAACAAAGCTTTATTTTAAGTTTTCCCTCCACCTTCTGGTTTCATTTCCCTTCTGGAACAATAACAACAAAATCTTGAAGAATTCTGATTCACACAGCAGATGCCAGGATGAGGAAACCTACTGGTTAGGTGCAAATAAGTTTCACTGGAAACAGTCGCCAAAAAAAACAAGCTACATGTGACAAGTTCTTACCCTTGAAAGCTGGTCTCAGGAGATACAAAAATTATCCCACCAAATATTTCTGCTTTTGAGAAACTTTTGATGTTTGTACCCAGGTCTCTATTTCAGCATTTTCCAAGCTAGATTCTAGAAAATTCTAAACAGAGAAAGAGAGAGTTCAAGGTTAAATACATTTAGGAAAACTGCTTGTATCTCCTCTCAGAGATTTTAAATGTACGTTAGCCTATGAAGAGCCTGGCACATGAAGAGCCACACGATTATTTGCCTTTGGTGAGAACTTACATCCTTGTTAACTCATAGAACCAGGCAGGAAAAAGTAAGTCAGGACCCAAGGAAAACCAATCAGTCGTGATTACATGCATCTCCTAAAGGTCACTGCTTCTAGAGATATGGACCTAATATTAACAAATCTTCATGGAGTGGCTGACAACCAGATGTCTTATAATGTGAAATTTTGCATCTGGGATGAGAAGGGAGAAGACATGTCTCCTTGCTACATCTATTGTGTGACAACTGGGAAGTTCTTAAGGCAGGAAACACGGATCTTATTCAGAAACAGTTGCAGTAGAGGAAGATACCAATGGACAAGTGGGAGTTTATAGCCCAGGACAGTGTGGGGGCCAGTGGATGGCAAGTTGCTAAAAGAAACATCAGGGGTAGGAGACAACTTCTGGTTACATAGACCTAGTGGGATTCCTGCTGACAGCAAGTGAAGGTAATCAGACATTACCCTGGAACTGGGAAAAATGAAGAATTTGATCAGATCTATATGGCACCTCACTCTTGGACTTCTAAGCCTCTATACCACAGACTGGGTCATTTGTAAAGAAAAGAGACTTATTTCTTACATTTCAAGAGGCTTCTAATCAAATACTGAGCTTGGGAATTCTTTCTATGGTGACTCAGCAGGGTGCTTGCCAGTGCAGCATTCTGCAGAGTCAGATATGGAAGCCCAAGAGCTACTTGAGAAGACAGCTCAGAGGCTCACAAAGTCCTTGTCAGACCTGACCTGCCTGCCACCAAGGTATAGAGCTTAGTTTAACTTAAAACATCTAGAGCTCATTGGACCAGAGTTTCTGGCTCCTAGAGCAATCCTTTGAGAAATGCTGCCGTATCCTACATTAATTAACTAATCCCTCAAGGACGCCCCACTTGTGTGGTCTTTTCTTTAAACGCAGTCTTCCTCCCATCATCCAGAACTTTGACTCAATCTAATAATAAATGTCCCCATTACTATGTTTGCATAATAACTACTCCATACTTCATTGCTTAAAACAGTACTTCATTTGCTCAAAACTGTAACTTGGGTAGAATTCAGAGAGTGTGACTCACCTTTGTGTCTCTAGATTCCGGGTTGTCAAGCCTAAATGGTGTGACAAGTGATGCCAGACCCTCACCATTTAGGTTGTAGTCCCCTGACACTTTAGCTGAGGTTTTGGTTAGAGCACCCACTGGCCTTTCTTTGAGACTCGAGCTTCCTTCCAATGTCCAAGGAAGAGTATCTCAAAAGAAAAGGGAAAGGGGCAGACAGAAACTACATCACATGTAGGGACTTAGCCTCAGAAGTCATACAAGGTCATACAAGGTCACTTCTGTTGCATTCTATTTGTCAGCATCAGCATTCAACAACAGAGCAATAGGCTCTGCTCTTCATTGAGAAAGGCAAATTCTGAAAAAGATAGGTCCTTAGTCCCTTCTTGGTGCTATGACAGAATACCACAGACTGGGTCATACATAAAGAAAGGAGATTTATTTCTTACATTTCAGCCCAAGTGTGAGGTACTATACCTGCTGGAGTCACACAGCATGACAGAAGGCATTATGTGGCCATAAGGAGAGAGTCTTTTGTAATAAACTACTTCCATGATAACTAATCTATCCCCATGATAATAACATTAATCTGTACATTAGGACAGATCCCTGAAGGCTTCCTCAACTGATCATCTCTTACTAGGTCCTGCCTCCTAATATATATATATATATATATATATATATGTATATATATATATATATATATATATATTTTTTTTTTTTTGTCTTTTTGAGACAGGGTCTCACTATGCAGTTCAGGCTGGCCTTGAGCTCACTTTTGTAGCCCAGGCTGGTCTCGAACTCACACCGATCCTCCTGCCTCAGCCTCCTGAGTGCTGGGATTACAGGCGTGCGCCACCACGCCCGGCTCCTAATATATTTATATTGGAAATTAAATTGAGTTCATGGGGGTGGCACACATCCAAGCCCTAGCAATGGTGGGCCTGAAACTTTGCTGTAGTAGCCTCTTTTTTTTTAAGGCTTTTATTTATTTATTTTTATTTATTTATTTATTTTGTCTTTTTGAGAGAGGGTCTCGCTATGCAGTTCAGGTTGGCCTTGAGCTCACTTTTGTAGCCCAGGCTGGTCTCGAACTCGCATCAATCCTCCTGCTTCAGCCACCCTCCCCCAGTGCTGGGATTACAGGTGTGTGCCACCATGCCCGGCACTGTAGTAGTCTTTTAAAGATTCAGTGTACCATAAAGGGAAGGAGCAAAATATTTTTAATTCTAACACTGTCACTTGCTAATAATAGTGTAACAGCAAACAGGGAAATTCATCTGTTTGGCATCATATTCTTCACCTGATACAGCTATTCTTATCACCAGAAAGTGAGCCTCTTGAAGGTAATCAAACATTGGGAGAAGGTAATGTAGAAATGTAGATGCTTCGTTCTGATGTTTTAATAATGCAAAACCCAATGACAAACAAGCAGTTCGGGTTTAGTGCATATAGTACTTTTAAAGATAGGAGTTTCGCAGTACTTTTAATTACTTGTGAATATTGTTATAGGGGGAAAGAACCTCCTAGCGCTGGGTCACAATGCCATAGCTCACTGTCCACATCCCAGCTTCCTTTCTCACATGTCATCACGTAGAACGTGAAACCAGACTCAAACAGAGGGCCCCACGACTGTAGTAACACAGCCCAGTTACCTGCCCTCCCCTGGCCAAAGAGCAGCAGCCAGGAAGACTGCAGGAAATGCACGGTCTCTGAGAAACCGATGCACAGACCCTCATTCCAAGGCATCCGGGCACCCCAGGCGTACTCCGCGCGTGCTCGCAGGCGTTTGCTGTGAGTGTGTGAGTGCTGGTGCCTCTAGAACCAAGGATGTGGGGATAGCCACGTGAGACTCTGCTCGGTGAAGGCGTTCATTAATATGCTAATTAGGGAAGGGTCTACAGGATGTTCAGGGTCTCACTACTAGATCGGACTCGTAGTGATCCACCTGTTTACAGTCTCCCAAGAGCGGGGATTATAGGTGCGTGCCACCACACCCAGTCTTCTCAGCCGGGCAGGCACGGCAGGCCCAGAGATCGAACTCTCAAACCCCTGAACCCTGCTGAGCTATTTGGCCGGCCCTAAAAGCCTTTTAAAAGTCAGACCTTTCACTTGGACAACAGGTTCTGCTCTTTCTTCCTGAAGATTCCAATCTGCTTTGCTCCCTTGCCAGGTGAGGAGAAAACAAAACCAAGAACCGGAAGTTATCTGAAATTCTCTCGGTTAGAGATAGCTCTTGCCTTCTGAAATCTTGCTCAAAACCAGTATTGCATTATTATTCCAGCTTCTTAGGCCCTTTTCTCCGAACCTTATTGTTTCCAGTTTTTCTTCTCCATGTTTCAACAGCCGTGACGCTAGTGGATTCTTTGTCACCCTGGGCTTTTTGCCTGGGTACCTGCTGGTATCTGCGATGAGAACCAACTCCATTCCAGTGGTTCTCAACTTTTCTAATGCTATGACCCCGCAATACCGTTCCTCGTGTTGCGGTGACCCCAAACCAAAAAATAATTTTGGTGGCTACTTCAAAACTGTAATTCCCAATAAATAACGTTTTCTGATGGCTTTAGGCGACCCCTGTGTTTTGGTCGTTTGACCCCCGCCAAGGTCACGACCCACAGGTTGAGAACCGCTGAAAAGAAGTGCATCTATCCCAGAGCCAACCAGAAAATCCATGTTAAGTGTCAGTGCCAATATTTTTGCATTCAACACTTCAAAACCACACCATTTACATATCTTGAAAAAGTGTCTTTTGCCATTTGTAAGTCATAAAGTATCAGCAACTGCCTATTCTTAGCTCTTCAATGTTACAAATTTGAAACCCTTCACATACATTATTTTATTTAATCCTCACAAGCACACTGAGAACTTGTGTGTTTGGGCTTTTCTATGTTTTACAGATGAAATTTAGTGAAGAGGTGAATTAAGTTAACATCACAGAACGAGAGGTATAATTAAGATTATAGCTTGTCTTACCTGAGGCCAAAGTCTCACATTTTCCTCCCTGTACTGTTTAGATTGAGACAAGAAATGGATGACAGGCCTGCTTCTTATCTTGTATAGACTTTATTAATTTTGAGCCATCCTGCTTGACTCAGTAAATTGATTCATTAATAACGGCAACAGAGACACTGAGTTGTGTGAGACCTTAGAACTGAATAGAACCTCCATCCAATCTGTAAACATCTACAACTCCCTACACACACACACACACACACACACACACACACACACACATGCACACACGCACACACACTGGTCCTTCTGTTTGTGTGTGAAGTCTTCTAATGTTGAGAGACCCATCCTTCCAATGGGTCCAATAGCCCAACCCATTTGAGGCAGTTTTCTGTTTTCCCCCAGCAACTGCAATGAATCCATCCCTGTTGGCTGACTGCACAGGCCAGTGTGCCCAGCTCTCTTTACCCCCCAAGCCTTGCTTTCTTGGGCAAGATTTCTCTCCATTCTTGCAAGCAGGGCTCCTGGCACTGGTGGCCACTGTCGCCTGAATGACTCCAGCCTGGCAGTGAGCTTCACTCACTACATAACACAGGTAGGGCTGCACCTGGGCCTCAGACTGATTTCCACCAAGCAGAAGCCCTCTCACTGTCCAGCAGGTGCTGCACAGGTGGCAGTCCACCCAGGTGGGAGCTGTCCTTAAGGCAGCCACGTGGAATCCTGCACAGCCACTGAGCTACTAGTCAAGAAGCAGTGGGTGGTGATCTTCTGCCCCTCTCGGGCAGCCTAGGCCACTGGCCCTCAGGGTAGTGAGGCTCCAAACCCATCTGCCCATGGTTTTAAATCAGCAGAATTGTTTCGTTGTGTCAAATACTTTATTCGAACTTGTATAGTCTTCACTCCTTACTAGGAGCAGGAGGTACTTACCTTCTGCACACCTAGAGTTGGTTGGTTGGATTTGGTGTTTTTAAGTTTTGATTCCATGACAGTTAATCAATGAATGTTAAAGAGGCAGAAATGTCAGATTCCTGAAGGCAGAATTGGCACCTAATCTCACATTGATTGGCTCTTTTACAACAAAATTCAGGGTAAGCAACACTTATGTTTGACCACAAAATAAATAGTATCTTTATTTTAACTCCATGATTAAAATAAACAAGTGGGGGCTCAGCAGGATGGTTCAGTGGTCTAAAGCGCCTGCTTGGGAAAGCTTGGGCGGCTTCAGGGACCGCGGTTCCATCCCCGGCAACACATGCTGCGCCAGCCCTGCCTTCAGGGTGGGCTGAGCCAGCCAAAAAATGAGTGAATAAACAAAGGTTCTGAAACAAGAAAAAATAAATAAATAAAAATTTAAAAATTCTTTTAAAAAATTTAAAAATAAAATAAACAAGTGAATTGAAACTGGTAATATGCTGTCATCCTTTAGAACTCCCTGGCTCTAAAATGAACTGTCAATTATCTTGTGCTCTTGGAGGAAGGGGTATTGAACTCAGGCCCTTGCACATGCAAGGCCACTAAGTACGCCAATGCTAAGCTCAACCTCAACCTACTCTACTCACGTAATTAGTATTCCATTTGACCTTGGCTCTCATTAAAAAAAAAAAAAAAAAAAAAATTACTGTGCAATTTTCAAATTTGAACAGTAAAAGAAAGGGATCAAATATACTTTAGAGGACCTGCTTAAGCCACAATGTTTAGGAACTAATAAAGAGGCTAGAGTCTCCCTTCAAAATGAAAATATTCTGTTATGCTACTGTTATGGTTTGTGTGTAAATGTCCCTCCAAAGCATCCTGCATTCATGGAGCAGGCTTCTAGAGTTTGTAATTGATTCATGGACCAAGGCTGGGATTATAGCTATGAGTGCTACATGGCCCTGGGCAGGTCACCTGCATACAGCATGGGGGTGGGGCAGAGGCTTGCTCTTGGCTCCTGCCTTTTGCACTTGCTGTTTTGCTGTTTTCTCCACCATGAACTATTGCCCTCTGCTGTGTTCCACTCTGCCTCAGAGCCAGCTGAGCATGTACTGGAACTTCCACAAACTGTGAGCTAAATCAACCTTCCCTTCCTTAATTCTGAGCATCAGGTATTTTGTCCCAGCAATGAGAGAAGAGTAACAGACAACGAAGATCTCCCCTCCCCCATACTCTGATAGAATTCAGTATAACCTGTGTAGCAAAAGAAGTCTAAACTTCTGTCTAATGAACACAATCTTCCAACTTACAAGTGAGAAAAAAAAATAATGTACAGATGGGTTTAAATGACCTGCTCAATTCAGAGTTAATGGCACCTCCTAGTATGCCTCGTTTTATAAAATGCTCGCACAGAATGGCAGTGTCAAGAGAATTTCAGGGCTTTGAAATTGCTGTAGCTCAGTGTAATTGAAGAACACATGGAAGAATTGAAAAGCATCAAAAAAAAAAGCATTAAACTGTTTTTCTAAAACTATATCTTAATTTTCCACCAAAATAATGCAGGCTAACAACAAAAAGTCTGAGAAATTCCATGAAGTACAAGAAGAGATGATAAGGTAAATTACTTATAATTCCATGCCATGAAAGCAGTGCTACTTTTTTTATTTCTCTGCAGTCTTTCTCCCAGTACATTATTATTCTATTGTTATTATTTCTTTTGGCTATCAATGTGATAGTATTATTTCTCAAGGAACATTATGTCTCAAGAATTAAACCGTGGACTAATCAACATAATTTTAATTGCTACATAACAATCTCATATTTGCTTAACCATTCTCCTATTTTTGAATAATTAGGTGGAATTTGTTTAAATAAAAAGAAAAGAAATATCTAATGAACAATATGAATTTACAGCAAATTAAAAACAAAATAGAGACTACATGTTCAAGCTCTGAGATAATAGATGGCTTTTATTTCATCTATTATGTTTTTTACAATGGTGCAAAAATGTTAATAATACTTACCCTTCTAATGATTGCATTCATTATGAGATGTACAAGTAGGTGACACATGTCACTTTTGAGCCCACAAAGGCTGGTGCCTTGTGAAGTCCTCAGCCCCCCTTCCTGTTGTCTTGTTCCTTTTCTGCCACCAAGTTCCTCTCTGGTCCACCTTTGCAGGCCACATCTATGCTAGATCTTTCTTTCTGGCCAAACTCAAAACTTTTTAAATCGTCCTGCTGGGATCTTTGCTCTTGACTCTTAACATGGATCTGACTAAATGCCCCAACAGTAGACGTGCCACTTTCTCAATTTTATACCATCTGAAAATTTCCTTTGTGAGATTAGTCTGTCACCCTTCAGCTTAGTATCCTGCAAACTGTGTAGGCATGGATAAAATGCAGACAAATTTTTTGCCAAAGCAAGACACACATGATCTGGAGTCCAACAGCCAGTGTGTCCATGTTCCTAACAAAGGCCTCCTGAGCCTGGCCTTTACCAGAAGCATTTCTATCAACATTGTGATCTTCTGGGCCAGTGAGATAGCTCAGTGGACTAAACACCTATTTAGGCAAGCACAAGGACTGAGGTTCAATCCCCAGCACCACATGCCATGCACTCCTGTAACCCCAGTGCTGGGGAGGCTGAAAGCAGGAGGATCACTAGGAGTCCAGACTACATAGAAAGACCCTGTACCAATATATTTTTTTTTAAAAAATCTGGTCTTCTGAACTCTGACCAGAATCTCCTATCAAGTTTTGCTCACAGCTGTCCAAGGTTGCTTCTTTGAACCTTTCCAATCTCTTTCCACAAGCTAGGCTCCTGGAGCACACAGGCAAGGTAGAGTCACACCAATAACCCTATTTCTCTCATACCACTAAGAGGCACCTAATCTATCTTAGTTACTCTTTTCATTGCTGAGACAAAATATACCTAAAGTTAAAGGAAAAGAGCTTTGGTTCAGCTCACAGTTTATACAGGTTTCACTCCACAGTCAGCTGGCACCAACACAGGAAGGCATGGCAGAGGGGCATTGCACAGGAGAAACTGTCCATGGTAAAGAAAAGGTGGCAAGCATCGAGCCTCCATGACCCTTTTATCCCACCTAGGATACAAGTCTTTAGGGTGGTCCCACCCACACCCACAGTGGGGCTTCTGTCAGTCACACCCAGAACTCTCTATGCTAATTCCAATCAGTGACCTAACTTTAACCCCATTATCACACTCACACAACTTAATCCTGCCATCTTCAAAACTACCACCTAGGGGCCAGGGAGATAGCTCCATGGCACAACTGCCTGCCTGGCAAGAGCAAAGTCATGAGTTCGAACCCCAGTCCTGCCAAAACAAAACAAAACTCGCCACCTATGACCATGTAAGGCTTAGGGAAACATCTAGGTGTAAGTCATAACACCTTCCCATTTACAAAAGATCTATATTTCCTTTTTTGTACCTTTTACCTTGCTTTCAATTTTTTATATTTTGATTTCTCAAATAAAGAAAACCATGCAATATTTAAGCTTCTTTGTCTAATTTACTTCATTTAATATTGTGGCTTCAAAGTGCATCCATGTTCCTAAACATGACTTAATTTTATCTTTCTTTATAGTAGAGGAGTACTCGCATTGCATATAGTATTATATTTTCTTTATCCATTCATACATTGATGGATTTAATTGCTATTTCCTTGGGGCTTTCAGGTTAGCTCAGTTGTTTAAGCACTTGACAGGCAAACCCACTCAGGCACAGGGAATGGTGGTTTGATCCCCACATCCACACTTAAGAGGGGATGGGGAGACAGCTCAGTAGAATAAGTGTTTGCCTGGCAAGCACAAGGGCCTGAGTTTAATCCATGGTTCTACAAAGAAAAATTTAAAATTTTTTAAAAAGCTGTTTTCCAAGATTTAGTTGTCATTAGTTGTACTGCTATAAACACAGGTGCACATGAGCCATCATACTATGGCATCTTTAGCTCTTTCAGGAAGATATCAGGAATAATTGGATTGAATAGAAATCTAGCTTCAGTTCTTTAAGGAATGTCCATACTGATTTCTGTACTGGCTTTCCTTGTTTACATTCCCACAAGCAATGTAGTAGGGCTCCTGTTATCCCCACAGCCTCACTAGCATTTGTTCTTATTTGAATTCTGCTATTCTTTTTGGAGTAAGATCCCAGCATCTTTTTAATTTGCATGTATCTAATGGTCAGCCATGTTGAACATTTTTTTCATGCATTTGTTGGCCATTTCTACTTCTGAGAAGCATCAATTTATTTCACTGACCCAGTTTTTGATTGAGTTTTTTGAGGCATCTAATTTTTTTCTTTTTGTTCTTTATATATTTTAGATATTCTGCCTCCTTCCAAGATATAGCTAGAAAAAAACTTTTTTTCCTAATATGTAGGTTATTTCCTGCTTTGTTAGTTTTTGCCTTTTCTGTGCAAAACTTTTAATTTGACACAGTCTCACTTGTTGAGTTTTGATATTATATCTTGTCACTGGGAAACCCAGCTATCTCCATGCTGAAGATTGAGCCTAGATTCACATCTCTAAACATACATTAAGGTACAATCAAAATGGATTTTAGTTTCCCATTTTTCGACTGAGACTTTTGAAAGTTGAGGCTCTCTTCAGAAAGTCCTTGCTTACACTTCTGGCTTCGAGAACTTTACCTGTTCTATCTCCCAGCACGGTCAGTATTTCTGTTTTAACTTTTTGATCTTTCACCCATTTTTATTTTAGTTTAATACAAGTTGAGAGATATGAGTCTAGACTCAGTCTTCTGCATGTGGGTAGCCAGTTTTCCCAGCACTGTTGGCTAAAAAGACTGTATATCAAGGGTGTGTTTTGGCTTCCTCATCCAAAACAAATGGCTGAATGTGCCTGAGGTTGTTTCTTCATGCTCTGCTCTGTTCATGGATCCACATGTATGCTTTTGTGCTAGTACTGTGCTGGCTTATTGTTTTTGTTATTGTTTTATTTTACCATTGTAGATTTGTAAAATAGCTTGTTATTCAGAAATGTGGTGCTTCCTGCTTTGCCCATGTTGCTTAGGGTTGCTTTTGCTGTTCTGGATATCTTCTGACTCCATATGAATTTTAGGATTATTTTCTCTAGTTCAGTGAGAAATGCTATTGGAATTTTGATTGAAATTGCATCAAATCTGTTTGTCAGTCTTGGGGATATAAGTACTTTGGCGATATTAGTTCTGCCTATTCTGGAAGGGTTGTTCTGTTCTGTTCTGTTTTTTATTGTCATGGTCCCAGGGATTGAACTCAGGACCTCACATTTGACAGTCAAGTGCACATGCTGCTAAGCCATATCCATGACCCAGTAGTTCTGCCTATTCTGGAACAGGGCTATGGCTATCTTTCCATTTTCTAAGATTTGCTTCAACCTGCTTTTTCAAAATACTATAGAAGTCTTTCACTTCTTTTGTCAGGTTAATTCCTGGGTATTTAATTTTTCTTGATGCTATTGCACATGGTATTATTTTCCTAATTTCTTTCTCCATGTGTTCATTATTGGTTTACAAGATTGTTGTTGATTTTTGTGTGTTGCTCTTATATCCTGCTACACTGCTAAAGTGTTTATCAATTCTCAGAATCTTTTGGTGGAAATTTTAGGTCTTCTACGTAAAGGATAATGTCACCTGCAAATAATGATAATTTTATTTCTTTCTTTCACATATATTGCTTTTATTTCTTTCTCTTGACTGTTCGCATATTGAACAAAAGTGGAGCAGACCTACTGCTGCTGTCTACCATGCTGAGCATCTACCATGTTCCAGATACATTTTCTCATTTAGCCATCATAACAAGGAATCCAAATTTCTATTACATTTTCATTTTAAATTTTAAAAAAATGAGGCTCAGGGGCTTAAGAAATTTACTGAAGATCAGTGATGAAGCAAATATTGGATCCCAGCTCCACCTTCCAAGAAAGCTATTCTTCCTAACCTTAATTCTGTGTATCCATCCCAAGTGTTTATCATCAGAAAGCTGATTAAAAAACTGAAAAGAAGGGGCCCGGAAGGATGGCTCAGTGGTCTAAAGCGCCTGCTAAGGAAAGCTTAGGTGGCTGCAGGGACCTCGGTTCGATCCCCGGCACCACATGCTGCGCCAGCCCTGCCCTAGGGGCAAGCTGAGCCGGTCATAAAAATAAATAAATAAACAAACAAAAAGTTCTGAAACAAGAAAAAAATAAATTAAATAAAATAAAAATTCTAAAAAAAAAAAGACTGAAAAGAAGCCAGGCATGGTGGCACGTGCCTGCAATGCCAGCACTTGGGAGGCTGAGGCTAGAATGATGAAAATAGATTATGCTAAATGTAATGCAAATGAGCTTAACCTGCATCTTTGAAAAGCTACTAAAGAAAATAAGAGCTCTAAAATTTTCTCCAAACTCCACAGTATCTAATAATATTCAGGTTTTCTGCAATTGAAAACAATGGAAGATAATTTATTTTTCTTCTCTGTCATTTTAACCTTACTGTTTAATTATATGAAAAATTCATAGAAGTACAAAAAGTTTTGAAAAACACCACCCATCTTGACTCAAAGACAGATCACTACTAACATGGTAGCATATTTCTCCCTTTGATCTATTTATTCATTACTTTTACATATTTGAAAAACTTGTGCTTGCATAATTTAGTGTTCTGCCACAAACATAAGAGAAATATTGCATTTTGCTCCTAACTTTTACCTAGATACCTAGTATTTCCTGTGCTTCTAGCATCTTGGATGCAGATTGTCAAGTTCCCTGTTTTCAAGAGCTTTTATTGCAGGGAGGTCTCAGTCAAAAGATAGAACCCATTTCTGTAGCTAGATGAGTATTCCAGACCTCACGGGAGAGCTCAAGACCTACTGCTTATTCCGCAGCTTGGAATTAATCAAATAGAGTTGGCCTTTATTTCCCTTCAGGAGGATTTAAAGGGTTAGCTTGATGACCTAAGGGTCACACATAGGCCTGACCCACAGCCTCTACATAGAACTTCAGATTTACATGTATAAATCTCAGCCCCAGACTCAGGAGTTAAGGAATATCTGTGTGTGTGTGTGTGTGTGTGTGTGTGTGTGTGTGTGTGTGTGTGTGTGTTTTATTTTGGGTGTTTTCTTTGGAGGGGAGTTTGTTTTGGTTTTGGTTTGTTTAAGGAAAATACAATGGTAATAAGTATCTTAAAGAGGCTGAGGCAGGAGGATCAGTGTGAGTTTGAGACCAGCCTGGGCTACAAAAGTGAGCTCCAGGCCAGCCTGAGCTGCATAGTGAGACCCAGTCTCAAAACGACAAAAAAAACAAAATGTATCTTACAGGTAACTCTTACAAGTTACAGGTAACTCAGTCTGTGATATGAAATCCAGCAGACCAGAAAACAAGGGCAGAGTTTCTACCCTGTTGTCTGTTGTGGTAACTGACTGTCATCCAAGCCCAGGTTCTATTTCTCTTCTTTCCCACACAGGATCAGTGTTCAAGCCACCCTCCTAGTGGCACCTTCAGTTGTCCTCTGAGATCAGGCCTGTGTGCCCAGAAAATTCCTAACCACTGAGCCCCAGGCTCCCTCCAATCAGAACCCACCACCCTCAACCTCTATCTCTCTTGCATTCTTTAAGAGACTCATTTCTTCCTCCACTCTAAGTGTTCTCTTCTGGCTTAATAAAACAGAAGGCAACCAGGAGCAGCTCTTGTAGAGAAACTCTGCTTCAGTCTCAGAACACACATCTGCCTTGACATAAAGGGAACAAATGACCTGATTTCACACATAGGCAATATGACAGAGAGAGAGAGAGAATCAGTTTTCAAAACATCACCAAAAAAAAAGATTATGAGAGTTCAGCCAGATTCATACCCAAAGCCAGGATCCTTCACTGTTTAGGAAGGATTATTCCTAACAGAATGTTGTTATGCTGTTCAAGAGGAACTTTGTAATAAACTTATAAGCCTGGATGCCAGATGGGATTCAGGGCCTATGAATCCTAGCTTTGAAACCATAGCCTCTAGGCTCAATATTCTTCAACAGCGGTGCTCGTCACAGAGTAAAATTAACCTCTTCTTCACAGCCAACTGCCTTCCAAGTTACTGCCCAGCCGATCCCAAAGCAGTTGTTCTCATTTCCCAAAATCCAAGCATTCTGGAGAGGACATCCTAAAATGTGTCCTTAGTGTCCATACTTGAATCTGTTTATAAGTGCAGAGGTCCACAACTTACAACAGTTCAAGTTGTAACTTTCTGTCTTCACAATGGTACAAAAGTGACACATAGTCAGTAGAAAGCATCTTTTACCTATGCAGGGTTAGAGCACTCACAATACTGGGCAGCGAGCCACAGGACTGAAAAGGTAAACAGCTGCCGCTACACACAGTGTTGTGTTGCTATGTTATGCTGTACAATCTGTTAGACGGATTAAGGCATTTTCTACTTAGGATAGCTTCACCTTACGAGGGGTTTCTCAGGACATGACCTTATTGTAAATCAAAGAATGTCTGTGGTAAATTTTTAGTTCAATTCTGTATACATGATGCCGGCTATTCATGTGGTAGCTACATTCCCGCAGCAGGAAGTCACAACTGATCCCTCTCAAAACTTTGGACTAACTTGCATAAACCTTTCCTCTTCAAAACTCATTTGGATCTATTGGATAAAAAAAAACTTGTTTCTCTGGAAATAAACCAGATAATGGAATATGTTCTTAAGTATGTTCCTTTTCATTTTTTCTGTCTCCCAGTCAGATACAGAGTTTTGGGATAAGATGCAAGCAGAATGGGAAGAAATGGCCAGGAGAAACTGGATTTCTGAGAACCAAGAAGCCCAGAATCAAGTTACAATCTCAGCTAGCGAGAAGGTAACTAATTCTCTTCTTATGTACACTAACCTGATGTTCTGCAGCCCATATTTTATAGATGTGTCCAAACTTTGTCAGGAACTTAAGAATTAAAGACAATTTAATATCAGTCTGACTTACAAGAAATTATGATAGAGGGAGACAGAATAGTCATCCCTTGTGGAAAGGCAGCCAAGCCTTTGGTAAGCAGCCAACCAGAAGCTGGTTTCTGGCTGCTGGCCAGTCACAAACTAACATTTAGATGGCCAGGCCAGGAACTAGCCTCATCCCACCGTGTTTGGTCAGCCAGTCACTGCAGTCCTACTGATATGTCAGTGATTATAAGAGTGACCAGAGAGTCAACCAGGGCTTGGAGCTGTGTCTCACAGATGATCATTACACAGGAGCAAAAAAAAATCTCTGTAGAAAAAATGTCCTTCATACAACCAGGTCAAGTCCCAAGGGCACTCCTCAGAGATACTCCTGTGGGAGCAGCCTCAGCAGTGTACAAGTCCAGTGACCAAACAGCTGAGTCACTCATGAAGGCTCAGGTGCTCCAGAATCAACATCTTTCACAGCACTTTGTTGGGGATGGGACACTACTTGAGAGGTAGAAAAGAGATATGGGATTTTTCTCATATATAAAAAGAATGATATATGTGTTTATATTAAAGCTTCTTGTTGTGAAGTTATTATCAATCATGCTCAGTTCTGGATAAGGTCCATGATATTCTGTTCAGTGCAACAAATACTCACTGTGTATCTACCCTACACTAGGAATAGGGGTATGAGTCTGATTTTAGTGGACCAGCAACCAGTAGTGAAATGTCTCTCTCCTTAAAACATCTGTTCCTCGCCAGAAAATCAAATTATCACTAAAAATAGCTGTCTTTTGCACAAAGAAAACAAAGCATGGTAAGAAGAGAAACCTTGCAGGTCACTGGATACCGACTGGGACCCTTAGTCCATCACTCCTGGGATGCCTCCCATGCCCATATAATCTGGTCATGTTCTGCATCTTTTCCCCCTTTTCTTTTTTTAATGCCTTGTACCTACCTGGTCATCAAGGAAGGGATCTTTTCATCAGTCATCGTGTTTATGCCCTGGAATCAAATCCTTCACTGTTTAAGGAATCTAGAGCTTTTTTATTGTTGCATATTAATAACACAGGCTAATTGGTATCTTTGTAGAACAGACTGTGATTATTTTCATCCCTGTTAAGCCCTTCTCCTTCCTCTCCTCTCCTGCGTCACCTTCCCTATCTCTAAAAGTCTACTTTCTAGTTTCCTGTCATCTCTCACTTATTTTTTTTAGCTTGCTCATATAGAAGAGAGCATGAGATATTTAACTTTCTGAGTCTGGCTACTCTAACATAACATGGTGATTCGAGTTCCATTCATTCTCCTGAAAATGACATCCTTTTGTGCTTCCTGGTGTATGTATGCCAGATTTCCTTTCACTCGTCAGTTGATGGACATCTGGGCTGTTTACACAGCTTCCCTATTGTTAATTTTGCCTATGGCTATGCATGTATCACTTCAGTATGCTGTCTATAATTTTCTCTAGGCCATACCAAGAGTGGCATATCTGAGTCAAATAGTATTTATTTTTAGGTTTTTTTAAAAATCTTCATAATGATGTCCATATCTTCCATTACCAACAACAGTGTTGGAGGATTTCTTTCCCCCCACATCTTCACCAGTATTCATTGTTTTCTGTATTTTGATGATGAGCATTCTGACTTGGGTGAGATAGAATCTCAGTGCAGTTTTTGTTTGTTTGTTTGTTTTTTGGTTTTGTGTGTGTGTGTGTGTGTGTGTGTGTGTGTGTGTTTATGGGACTGGGGTTTGAACTGATGACCTTGCACTTACCAGGTAGGCACTTGTGCCGCAGAGCTATTTCCCCAGCCTCAGTGCAATTTTGATTTGCATTTCCCTAACGGCTGAAGATTTGGAACACTTTATGTCACTCATTGTCGGTACTTCTTGTGAGACTTCTCTGATCAGTTCATTTGCCCACTTACTGATTGAGCTATCTGTCGCTTCTGGCATTGAGTTTTTGAGTTCTTGATAGATTCTAGATATTAACCTTCTATGAGAAGAGCAGCTAGCATAGAGGTTTCTGTCCTTCTATGGTTCATCTCTTCACTCTGTTTCCTTCATTGTACAGAAGCTTTTTAATTTGATGCAGACCTATTTGGTGATTCTTGATATTTATTATCTCCAGTGCTATTGGTGCTCTATTCAGGAAATCTTACCCTGTGCCTATGGCTTCAAGTGTTTTCCTGATGTATTCTCCCAGAAGTTTCCAAGTTTCTTATGTCTAGATCTTTGATCCATTTTCATTTGATTTTAGTAAAGGGATCCCATTCTAACTTTCATACCAAGGTACTGAGCAAATGAAGACAAAGATTCAAACACAAGGCCTTCATTTTAGCATTAATAATGATTTTTAAAAACTTCAAAATAACATGAATGTTCATCAGTAGTGGAGTGGGTAAATCAATTCAACACATTCAGCCGGGCATGGTGGCACACACCTGTAATCCCAGCACTTGGGAGGCTGAGGCAGGAGGATCAGTGTGAGTTCAAGACCAGCCTGGGCTACAAAAGTGAGCTCAAGGCCAGCCTGAACTGCATAGTGAGACCCTGTCTCAAAAAGACAAAAATAAATAAATAAATAACATAAATTCAACACATTCATATTTTGTGGAAACATGAAAAGTAATCACAATATAGAAATAAATATCTTAAGCCACAAGACTGTGTCCATACAAGGAGCCTACTTGTTTAATTTGCATTCTCTGGAAAATACTAGGTGATTGCTTGTACATTCTGTTTTATTTTAATATGTACAACTTGCCAGGCATGGTGGTACATGCCTATAATCCCAGCACTTGGGAGGCTGAGGCAGGAGTATCGATGTGAATTCGAGACCAGCCTGGATTACAAAAGTGAGCTCAAGGCCAGTCTGAACTGCATAGCGAGACCCTGTCTCAAAAAGACAAAAAGTAAATAAATACAACTTAAAAAAAAAATCTGTATCTTTAAAGCATATATTTTTCAGTAGGAGAAATACAGCCCCAGTAGGGCAAAATGAATAAATAAATGGTTTTGTTCTGGCCATAAAAAATGTGAGCTATTACAATGATTTATAGCTCTCCAGATGGTCAAAGTAGCTGGACAGATGCACCATATATACTACTATTTCAGGGGACTGGGTGGCACACTTAGCAAAAATATATCTAAAGAGTCAAAATTTCATTGATCTCTAGGGGACATAGTTAAATCAAAAAGGACAAAAGAAATAACAGAAGAAAGTAGTCCAAAATATTAGCCGTTGTAGTCACAGTTAGGTTGTGACATTAGAGAAACTTTCTGTTTCTTCTTGCGTTTCCTAAAATTTGTTCACTAAGAGTGTAAGCATTCATAACGAGGGAAAAAAACAGTAGTCTAAACTTTATTGAAATAGAACACATTTGGGGCTTGCCTGTTAGCTCAGTTGTTTAAGCATCTGTATGGGCAAACCCAGTGCAACACAGGAGACTGCGTTTTGATTCCCACCACCACCACATGCCACACCAGATAGGCCCTGAAGGCAGCCTGAGGCAGCCAAAAAAAAAAAAAAAAAAAAAAAAAAAAC
>PVJA010007376.1:33657-68741 GCA_004027025.1 Myocastor coypus | reverse complement strand
CCGCTTCCGTGCAGAGCGCCGCGCGGGAGCAGCTCTGGCCCGGGGTCCCCACGCTTCCCTTGGCGCCCGGACCGCGCAGGGCAGCGGAGGCCAATCGGGCCGGGCCTCAGTGCCCCGCCCCACGGCGGCCCGGTAGGGGCGCGGCGCTGCACGACCCAACCTGGGTCAGGCTGCGCAGCGAGCTTCACCAAGGCGCAGCACCGCGTGCGACGGGCACCCCGAAGGCACCCGACCGCCCCGGGATGCGCGGCCCCCCGCCAGGGCCGACGGAGACCCCGGACCCCGCCCTCCGCGCCTGCGGCTCACCCCGTGTGCGCACGCGCCGCTGCTCCCCGCTTGTGCGCATGCGCCTCGCCCCTCCTAGCTCGTGAGCATTTAAAGGCGAACCGCAGGGGTTCAAGCTGAAGCTCTGGCAGCGGGGAGAGCGTGGCAGTGGGCTAGTAAGAAAACACCAAAGTGCGGCGAATTTAGACCTAGCAAGGCCATTTCACGTGTGCTATTCAAATACTTCTGACTCTTAAGTTCACAGCAAATAATGTTATTTCTTTGGGCGTGGGGCAGGGAATATTGTTACCGAACTGGAATTTGGGTCTTAGACTATCATTTCAAACGAAGCTTTGTAGTGCGGTTTGCTCATTGTCAGACAGGAAGGCAATGCTAAATCTGGTTCCGCTTTTGAGCTGTCAGGTAACTGTCCCGACATCATGCAGTGGAAATACTGCAGTCCGTTCCCACACCCCTGACCCGTAGAGGCGGTGTTCACTCAGTTCACCTAGAAACTAGGACATCTCGTCGGCATTCACAATCCCAGTCTTGTGGCTGATTTCACATTTTGCTTGAAATTAATTTCTGCTTGCCTACATTAATAGTGCCTGATGATTACATTATATTTCTGAATTTTTCTTCCAGTTAATTTACTGGGTGAGAAAAGAAGTACAGGGCCACTTCAGGCATAACACACAACCGTGGAATAGACCACTAATTGCCTTTTTTTTTTTTTTTTTTTTTTTTTTTTTTTTTTTTTTTTTTTTTTTTTTTTTTTTTTTTTTTTTTTTTTTTTTTTTTACATGTATTTGGTATAGGGGCTCACTACACAGATTGGACTTTTAGTGATTCCCATGTTTTCAGCCTATAGGCATGTGCCACCATCCTGGGACTTGGCCTCCAGCTCAGTGAGCCTGTGAGTGGGGCTGGCACAGCATGCAGTACAGGAATTGAAGCCCATGATTACTTTTTAATATACATCGTTTCTACTAATTGTGAAAACTATATATACTTTTGAAAACTCTATGTTATTTTAGTTTCAAAATCCATGAAGCAGGACTAGTCTTACAATAGCCTTTTATTATAAGGCCATATATATATATATATATATATATATATATATATATATATATAATTATTTTTTGGTCTCTGTTCTCTAAACAGTTGGATTACCCAACTATGACGCCTTAGTCAGTATGTGTTACCAGACTGACTGAGTTGTTGGTATTAATACAAGTGAATGCTTTTATAGTGTAGAGAATAACCTTATTTTTTTTCTCTAGCATTTAGACAAAATTAAACTTGGTTGTGTTTGTTTTCATTTCATCATGGTAACAAGGTGACCTTGCCTAATTATAGTTGGTGTTTGGTGAGGAAACTATGGCCCATCTAGGATTGCTGTGCCATCTGTTAGCAACGCTGAGGACCATGTCCAGTCCTTTCCTGGATGGCTGCGATAATGCTTTCTCATGGTGATTTGATCCAGTTGAAACTGTATATTAAATTGAAGCGTAGTAGGAGCCTAGGGCACAACAGTGTAGCTCGAGTGCCTACACACAACTTACTGGGTGAGGAGACTTTAGCCACTGGTGCAGAACAGCAGAACTGCAGCCTGACACTGGATTAAGTTCAGTCCTGAACCTGGTACTAATCTTTTGCTGTGGGTGCATGCTGAATTCGGCACCCCATGCCAGCCAGCATGAGATCAAGTGCAACCACCTGGATCAACCATGTAAGACATGAAGACAGGCATCGATTGGCTTGGGCCACTGACCTCTGGTTCTTGCGATGGTGGAGTCGGCTTTCAGGGTGTCTTCTTTATCTTGAAAGCACCCTAATTGTCTTTACTAGAGATTGCTTTTCTGTGCATAGAAAACATGAGTCTGAGATATACTATTACAATCCTAGAACAGATGGAAAGTTCATTGTTGAATTAATAATCTCTAAATTTCACAATACAAACACCTACTTTTTTTTTTTTTTTTTTTTTTTTTCTGAGACAGGCTTTTGCTATCTAATGCAGGTTGGCCTTGAACTTGCTTATATAGCCCATGCTGGCCTGAAATTCATGGCAGTCCTTTGTCTCAGCTTCCCAAGATCTGGGAATACAAAAGTGTGTCACCAACCATGCCTGGAGAGTTTTCTTTGATAAAAAGAAATAAGGATTTCTAAATGATGTTTTGATAATTATAAATGTTATCTTAAAGGGGAACAGTACTTCTTAATAGGAAAGTTTCAGTAGATTGTACATACAATCTCTTGAATCTAAGATGTAGTATAGATTTTCTAAAATTTGCCATTAATAGAGCTAGTCAAATAGCTCAGTGGATTAAAGTGCCTGCAAGCAAGTCCGGGGGCCATGGGTTGGATGCCCAGGCCTGCTGTGCCAGACTCACCCCCAACGCACGCTAAAATGGCAATTGAGATTGGGTGTGCTGGTTCGTGTCTGTAATCCCAGATCCAGTGTAAACAGGTGGATCACTGTGAGTCCAATCTAGTAGTGAGACACTGAATACCCTGTAGACCCTTCCCTAAAATAGAAAAAAAAATCTGCCATTGAGTATCATATACATATATCACTCGTAATCTCCAAAAAGGGGTGTGTGGTTTGAAGAACTATAAAGAAAACCATTCCATGTGTACAGAAGCACACACCTCTGCCTTGAGGGAACATAGAAGATAAAAATAGACATGTAGACAATTACACTGTAAAGAGCCAAGTTATACATAAAACTAAAAAAGCATTCATGTCACTTTGGTGTGTTTAGGGAAGGTATCACATGATTGCCCAAGCTCTAACTTGAAAGATGACAGCTTGCCAAGTGACTAAGGTAAAGGAGAGCGATCTAAAATGTCTTCCAGGACTGGTGAGATAGCTCAGTGGTCTAAAGTGCCTTCTTAGGTAAGCACAGGGACTGCAGTTCAATGACCAGCACCACAAGCCCTGCCAGCCCCACTCCCATGGTTGACTCAGCCAGCCACAAAAATAGAAAAATAAAATGTCCTCCAAAGTCTCATGTGTTCAGAGATGGGGCTTTTTGGAAGGTGATCATGGGTCATTATTCTCATCAGTAGATTCATCTACTGAGAGAGGAGAGAGAGAGAGAGAGAGAGAGAGAGAGAGAGAGAGAGAGAGAGACAGACAGACAGACAGACAGAGAGAGAGAGAGAGAGAGAGAGAGAGAGAGAGAGAGAGAGAGAGTGAGTTATGGTTTCCAATATGCATAAAAGAATTACATCGAGAAGTCATCTGAGATAGGCATGTAACCCATTTCTTGACATTACATCCACCAATTTTTCTAAACTTCTGGAGCACAAATCTGGAGGCTAAGTAACTAGTGTTGGACAAATTTGTAGTATTAAATTCACCTCAATCAAAAAGATTGTGAAGATGGAGAACACACAAGGCATGAATAAGGAAATGTATTTTTTATTGAGGATCTGGAGGATGGATGGGGACCACTTGTGTTAGGTTCATGCTAGCTGGCTCCATACCTCTTAATGTGAACATAGTATTTTTTTTTTTTTTTTGTGGGTTTGAACTCATGACCTTGCACTTACCAGGTAGGCACTTGTGCCATGAAGCTATGTCCCCAGCCCTAAAAATAGTATTTCTTTCTTTTTGAGACAGGGTCTCGTTATGCAGTTCAGGCTGGCCTTGAGCTCATTTTAGAAATAGTATTTATGAATAAAGAACAATATTTTTTTAAATTTCTGGTTAAGATAAAGTTTTTGGTGAGGTCCTTCTTTGTTGCCCCGAATGACTTTGAACTCAGTGATCTCTTACCTCAGCCTCCAGAGTGTTGGGATTGTAGGTGTCCACCACCATGCCTAGCCAAGAACAATATTTTAATATAAAAAATTTTGTAAGAAAATTATAATCTTTTAAAATTAAAACAACGCTTTTGTAATCATATATGTAAATAAATCTTTATGTCAGTGTCAGATTATTTTCAGACAAGACTTCTACAAGGAACATATTTTAGTCCTAAATTTATCTGGAACAGATTGCATAGGCAGGTGTAAGTGTAAATAAATTAAAATGTATGTTCAACTGTAACACATGAAATAAATTCTCAGGAATTCATATATCTTTACCTGTTTCACAATTTGCTTCTAGAAGGAATTCTACGTAAGTCTTTTTAAGGGGTTAAATTCCACGGCATGTTTTCTTTTGGAAATAATAGGCATGACAGTAATTTCATTGGGAAAAGTTTTTAATAACAATGTACTTTACATTTTTGTGAATATTCTCTTGCTTAGTATACATTATAAAATGTTTAATTTTAGAAAGTCTCCAACTTCTAAATATCAAAAGAACTTCATTTTTGGTACAAAGACGAACCATTTTGTGTATTATATGAAAATTAAAATTTACCCGTATTCTAAAATTTGGAAATCAGATAAAACATCATAAAGTTGACCTAGAAAAGATCAATAATGACCACACAGTATCTTTACATATATAAATTTTATCTTTTTGTTTTTGAGACGCAATTTCTTCTATGCAATAATACACTGATTAAAGAGTTAGAATGTGCAAAACAGGAAGGATTTAAAACCATCTATACCATTGTAGAACTTTCTAGTCCCATACAAACTTTTACATCTTGTGGAATTTGGTAGAGAATATGTTTGAATTTAAAAAATATTTCTTCTGGTGTACATCAGAAATAATACCACTTAACACATATATTTTGTAAAGAAGAAAAGGAATGGGTACCAACTGTTTTATAAGGCTGAGTTAAATTGTTTTAGAAACTCACGTAAGTCTTGTCATTTTGTATGAAGTATCAAATTGTAAATAAACCCTAGGACTTGGCTTTGATGTAATAGTTTTATAGCAGTTTTCATTTTAGTAAAGGTACTATTACAAGTTGGTTAAGCATTTTAAGGTAAATATGATATTCAAATTAAACCCCATCATCCTACCACCTTTGGTAAGTCCACAGAAATCTGTTTTGCTTCAAAGAAAAGCATTTGATTACAAAAACGGTCTTAAAAGTTTCTATGTTCTGAGTTTAACAGTTAAGCAAAGTGCTTTGCATTTTTAAAAGCATTTATCATATTATATTATACATATTATCTATTTCTCTAAATAGTTTGAGCAATATAAGGGCAGAAAATCAATTCTTTTCTTTTTTTTGGTGCTAGGGATTGAACCTAGGCTCCTATGTGTTCGTTGTACGTTCTACTAAGCTACACCCTACAATCCAGTACTTACCTTTTTATCAAGCTTTTGCCCTTTGGCTACTTTTCTGTAGAGATTATGAATCAACAGAAGTTCAGTGCATCCAGCTGAGGAAAAAGTTACTGTAATTTTGTTTGTTTTCATGGTATGTTATTGGAGTACTAAGGAATCATATCAGTTAAAAAAGAAATGTTATTAGCAAAATGAAAAAGGATTTTTTAGTATTTATCCATGAAAGAAGGTACAGATATAGTATGCGAGTAAAACAATTCAGTGCAGGGAGGGTTCAGAATATAAGGCAAAAACACAAAAAACTCACTAGAATTATTGAGTTGTTTTTCAATGACATCAAATAATCAATGAAAACTAAGTAGCTTTTGAAGACGTGTTTTTGAAGACTTTTTTTATCTATGTGAAGATACCAAGATATTGTACATAGGAACTAGGCTGCACTAATTAGTGTCTAGTATTTATGGCAGAGTGTGAACTAAATGAAACTCTATACTTGGAAAATAGTTCATTATTTGTCCAATTTATTTTCACCTACAGTGTAGGTATGATCGGTGTGTGTTTGTTCATGATTATGTACTGGAATGTGAGTATATAAAGATACTTGAAATCATACTAGAAAAAAACATGCAGTGATAATTCTAAGGAACTATATCCAGTATTTAAAATAAAATTATTTAACAAGGTTTACACCATCTGCAAAGGATTCTGATAAATTTTTGTTATAAGCATCTCATGTGAACTAAGAAACTTTTCCTACTTATGCATTTGTTTGGAAGACATTCTTTACTAGTAAGCTGCCAGCCACAGTGGCCCATGCTACTTAGGTCACAAGGGCAGGAGGACTGCAAGTTCAAGGCTAGTCTAGACAATTTAGTGAGATCCTATCTCAAAATAAAGTAAGCACTAGAGACATAGCTCAGCAACAGAGAGCTTGCCCAGTATATGTGGGCAATGCATTTAATCCTCAGTACATAAGAAAAAATGCTAATACTATAAAAAGATTGCTGCTAGGATCTTGGGAAATCTTATTTAAAAGAAAAGGCTATCCAAACAGTTGGCAAGAAAGGCATTATCTTTATATGAAAGATTTACAGTAATTTATGATTAGGTATATGCTATTTTTGTAATACCACAAAGTAGGATTAAATAACTTGATTACATTACTAATTTTTTTTTTTTACATTTTATCAAAGCTTTTTAGAGGAAAAGGTTCTTAAACATTCAGTAGAATAAGGCAAATCCTTTCATTCAAGGGGCAACCATAGTTTCAATACTATTTTATAAAATTAGCACTTGCATAGCTTTATTACAAACAAACGTTTTTGTAAAGAATACATTTCATTTCCCTTTTATATTAGGTTTGATCTGTCTGAGTCACTAAAGTGAAGAGTGCGAGCTGTAAGATAAACTGACTGCAGTTTAAATCCTTAATTATCAAGATACAATGTGGTAAGTACTAGGATTAAATACTTCTGAGGGTTTATGAAGGGAGAAAACAGTTCTCTATATTTACATGCTATTTCTGAGATTAAAAAAGTAGTTAAAAGCAACAAAGCATGAGGAAGCTGAGGGGTACCCTTAACAAGAGACTTTGTAATGTTTGTCTCTTAATGTATCAGCTTTGAAGTTGGAAATTCCGAATTTTATTAGAGCAAAAATAGTAGAAATGTCTGTTGTCATAAGGTAAAAGCTAGATTCTGAACTCCAAGTTATTTCACAACTTGTTTTCCTAAAAATGGAGCATCACTGGCTACTTTTAGTTTGAGGTAGGAGAGGCCTTAGTTTGAATGATTAAAAGTACTTCATTATTTTCAAAAACATTTGTAATAGTAAAAGACATATAGAAAATTTAAATAACTTTCCCCATACCTCAGGCTTTGATTTATAAAATTCCAAACCAGTATGCCAGGAAAACAGAATCCAGGAGTTTTAAAGTCCCATTTAATTTGAAGAATTAGTATCTGGCATCTTACTCAGAATGTAATATCCCAACTTTGCCACAGGAAAAACTAAAAAACGTAATGTATTTTTTATGTTATAAAATATAACATGAAACATATTATGTGTGATAGGATGATCTTTAACAGTAGTTTATTATCTTTTTATGTATTTAGTACAAGGCTTATAAGGTCTCACTACACAGATCAGACTTGTAGTGATCCTCCTGTTTTCAGCCTCCCAAGTGCTGGGATTACAGGCACACACTACAATGCTCCGTCTCAGTCGAATCTCAGCATGCACCAGAGATGGGACTGGCACAGCACGCCCACTGGAGATCAAACTTAGTCCTTGTGTCTGCCTAAGCAGGCGCTTTAATCTGATGAACATTCTGGCTGGCCTACTGTCCTTTTGAGACAGGGTTTCACTGTGCAGTTCAGACTGGCCTTGAACTCAGTGACCTTCCTGCCTCAGCCTCCTGAGTGCTGTAAATTACAGGTGTGCTTTTTACAAACACAACTTCCCAGCAAAATTTCTAAGTACTATATATAATTCTCATGTAAGGCACTTCCACTCATTCTCAAAAGTTTCATGAAAAGTTTTTTTGTAGTTGTCTTTGTAAATTATATAGCAATAATGTTACTTCAAGTAAAACTTTATTAAATACTCAGTTTTGGCAAAATTGTCATAAATATCTGGACCTCTGAAAAAAATGGTGGATGGGCATTGAGTTCTGTGCAAGATAAAATTAAGTCAAGTTCTCTTGGATTGTTTTTTAGATTTAGAGAATTGGTAATATTTTATCTTGTTGATGTTGCTCAAGAATCTTGAAATTTTCCAAAGGAAGACTGCTGAAGGCAGTTGGTAAAATGTGTTCTGATGTGCCCTTAGGTAATACATTATTTGCTTCTAAATTTTTCATCAAGTATGTAGCTTTGATCCACCTTCGTGTTGCTCTACGTTCTTTTTGTAGGCAAAGTTTCATTTTTCTTCTTAAGCTTGCTATTTCTTTTTCCAGTTTAATTATCCTTTTTTTTGCTTCCATAGGATTTCTAAAGGCATAACTGTGTTCAAGCAGTACTTGTTGACTGCTAATGTTTGATTTTAGATTAGATGGTCCAGCTGAGGAGCAATTCTTGTTTTTCTTTAAAAGATTCCTTGATTTTAGTTCCTGAGCAAATAAAATTAGAGTTGAACATAAGTTATAGAATATCACCAATAAGTAAATTCTGTCAAGCTCTCAATAGCAGAGTACCTAACTGTCCTTTCAAGAACTGATTTTAAAGTCTGATGGGAAACAACAGTACAATACCTTTTTTTTTGTTTAGAATTTTAAAAAAAATTTATTTATTATTTTTATTCTTGTTTCAGAACCTTTGTTTGTTTATTCACTCATTTTTATGGCTGGCTCAGCCCGCCCCGAGGGCAGGGCTGGCACAGCATGTGGTGCTGGGGATCGAACTGCGGTCCCTGAAGTCACCCAAGCTTCCCCAAGCAGGCGCTTTAGACCACTGTGCCATCCTGCTGGGCCCCCAACAGTACAATACCTTCTGGATTAAATTTCTCATTGGTTGAATGAACCCCAGTCACCTAATCCCTTTTGATCTTTCTCTCCAGAGTCATTTAAACGCTGATTTGGAAATAAACAAGTGAATTTCAAAGCCAAAGCTGAGTAAATCTATATGGAGACCTTAAAAATCTCTTGCAGGAGGCGTGTGGGTCAGTGATTTAAGTGCCTGCATGGGCAATCCAGTCAGGCACAGGGGACGGTGCTTTGATCCCCAGACCCATCCTTAAGGCAGCCTCCCCCTCCCCCCCAAAAAAATACCCTTTAATTTCTTGCAATTTCAAAATGTGCATAGTTTATCTTTGATACTGATTTTAATCTTATATATTAATCTCTCAATTTATTGAATATTTCAGACTACTGAAATAAAAACTGAAGGATCCACAGAAATGTGAAGTATCAAGCTTTTAAACAGGTTAACTTATTGTCTACAGTTCCATCTTCAAGGATTTAAAATCTGGCCAGGAACTTTGTACTCAAATCAGAAGCCTGAAGAATTCTTTTGCTATACTCCAACAACATTAAACCACTAGATATAATCAAGTTTTCGGATTGTGTCATATCTTCATAACACTGCTTTCTATTTATTAAACTTAATGAAACAACACATAGTAGGAATGGATTTCTGGGGAAATAATGGTGAACAAGATGGACAAATATGGCTTCTGTTCTCATGAAATCTACACAGCTGGTCCCTAGGTACAGGGAATTTCCCAGAATTCTTTTGCTCTTTGTATTTTCCACCCTAGATTCTGTCATAATGTAAAGTTTAGTAAGTATTTACCAGACAAATAATCAAAATGTCAGGAGTAAGGTACACTCAAATTCAATAAACAGCTAAATATAAACTATGATCCAAGCACTGTTTGAGGTGCTAACATGTTGAAGTTTCACAAATTAAAAAATTTTGTCCTTATTCCTATTTAAATTTATTCATCACAAATAATTCAGAAAAAGCAGTGGTTTTCCTTTTTTTTTTTTTTTTTTTTTCCTGAGGGAAAGTTAACAGTCCTTTTTTCATTGTTTGGTTTATTTCTTTGAGACAGGATCTCATCATTAGCCCAAGCTGATCTCAGACTCTTGTAACCCTCCTACCTCAGCCTCCCCAGTGATAGGATTACGAACATGCATCATGTCCAGTGACATTTGTCCTTTTAAAAGATAAACTCTGGTGTTCATTCTATCCTTTTCTTTTCTATCCTTTCCTCTGTCTCAACTTTCCCTCTCTGATCAGACCTTTCCTAACTAGATGAAACATAAATTTTAATCCATTCACCCTGTACCTTTTCTCCTTAAAAAAAAAATACTTACACTTGTTAACGTTTGATAATTTATCACTTTTTTAGCCTGCTGGCTTTTGTTCTTCCTTTCAGTTACACTTCTCTAAAAGTTCAGAAACCTTCTCCAAACTCTCAAGTTCTCAAACCCAGACTGAATGAATGCCTGAGCTGTATTAAATCCTTTTTTTTTGTCTTTTTGAGACAGGGTCTTGCTATGCAGTTGAGGCTAGCCTTGAGCTCACTTTTGTAGCCCAGGCTGGTCTCGAACTTGCACCAATCCTCCTGTCTCAGCCTCCCGAGTGCAGGCATTACAGGCATGAGCCACCACACCTGGCTGCTGTATTAAATCTTTACAGCTCTACTTCACTCTAACTCGCATCTTTATATCCTATAACTTAAGATGTTGGTCTTACAGCATTTAGCACGTTATTTATATGTCACCCTAAAATCAGAGTGATGGTAGAGCTTTGATTACTAATATTTCTCAGCTTTACAAATGGTATAATTTGTTGATAATAATTAATATTGTAAAAATTCCAGTACCAGCTGACTACTTGTTATGCTTGGGACCTGAGTGGTTGAGATTTTCAAGGTTTCCAGATTTTAGATATTTACACAGACTTCACGAGCTGAGCACCTATAATTCAAAAGTTCACATCAGTGATGCTCCATCTTCCAACGTAACAATTTAGACTGGGGAAAGAATTTTAGAGTCAGGACACCTGAGTTCTAGTTATAAGTTGCTCACTTATTACCAAAGAGGAGGGTCTTGGGATAAATGGAGGAGACAGCAGGATGGGAAAGAGAAAGGGAAGCAAAAACGATTAGGATGCTCTATGTGTAAGTACCAATTCCTCAGAATGACTATAATTATACTTATGTATGGCAAACACATACTAACAACAAAAACCTAAAAAAACCCCAAAAAACTAGAGAAAGGTATGTAATAACGGAACATATCACTGTATATAAATAGCAATGTACTCCTTTGTATGAACAAAAAGGAAAGCTGCTAAAAAATCTTTTGTAAAAAATAAATTACCTACCATAGACTTTATATGGGTACAAAAATCAAAAATGGTTGGAACAGCATCCATTTTAAGTCGTCGAGTTTGTCCTGTTAGGTCAAAACAGGAGGCTTCAAAGTGCTTTGAACAAAGAAAAGTGTGTTTTCCTGGCACAAAATTTTTGCGCCTAACCAGGCGAACCCATTCTTTTCTTCTTTTAGGATCCAAGGGAAACCTTAAACAAATAAAAAAATGGCAGCTCAAATTCCAACTATCATATCTCTGACTATATCTAAATAGTTAAAGAAATTTTAAAGTATCTCTCATTTACATAAAGAAAATGAAACTCACAATATCCAGACACTGGACTGACACCAATTCATGCTAAGTTTTATAAGTTGTGAAAAAAACTGGTAAAAAGTTGGTTTGAGTAACTTTGGTTTGAGTATCTTCGTTTTTCAGAGATTCTGACACTTCTTTCCAACTTAGTCCTTAGTACTGAGCAGTCAAATGACCCTGACCAGCTGGCTATGGTGGTATGAGCCTATAATCCCAGAACTCTGGGATTCCCCACTTCGAAAGGTAAGACTTTGACTCCATTCTATGCACGCAGGTTCTTGAAAAATAGTGAATATTTTTTAAAATTACAGTAAAAGACTTGTTGTCATGAGTCTCCCTCAAAATACTCCTCCCTCACTTGAAACAAATTCATCCCACTCTTCTTGCTGTTTTGAAAGCAGTTATGGAAATCCTCTTTGTGTCTTTTTAAAATTTAATTTAATTTTTTTTGTTTGTTTGTTTCAGAACTTTTGTTTGTTTATTTATTTTTATGGCCGGCGATTGAACCGTGGTCCCTGCAGCTGCCTGCAGGCACTTTAGACCACTGAGCCATCCTGCCGGGCCCCTGCTCTTTGTGTCTTCATGAGGTGTGATGAAAAACACTGAAGGCTGCTGCTGAACACCATCAAATGGGAAAGCAGCCTTGAAGCAACAGTCCAGCCACCCGCCATGTACCTTGTGCCCTGGCACTGTAAGGCTTTCGGCTCTTCTCTAAAGTCAACATGCCCGATAAATACTTTGAATTGTTTCAGGACATTGAGGTAGCTGGGACAGCACAAATAAAAGACACTTCACAAAAGAAGATTCCCAGAACTGCTTCAGAAAGTGGCAGGAAGGATGGAATGAGCGTATCTGACCTGCATGCACAGGTATGTGGGGAGGATTTTAAGGATTATTGGAAATGTCTTTAATAATTTTTAAATTTGTATTTATTTGACACAGGGTTTCACTATGTGGTTTGCTATGTGGTTCACTGTGAACTCACTATGTAGGCTAGCCTCAAACTTACGGAGGTTCTCCTGCCTCAGCCTCCCAAATGCTAGGATTACAGGCATGCGCCACCAGGCCTGGCTAAAGTTTAAATATACTCCATTTTTTTCTTTTTCTTTTTTTTGTGGGACTGGGGTTTGAGTTCACAACCTTGCACTTGCCAGGCAGGCACTTGCGCCATGGTGCCAACAACCCAGCCCCTTTTTTCTTGATTTTAAAACGTATTTGTTGTTGCAGGGTGTTACTATGCAGCTGGGACTCAGTGATCCTCCTGCTTTCAGCCTCCTCAGTGATGGGTATTACAGGTGTATGCCACTATGCATGCTGGCTCACCTGTATGCTGGCCAGCTCAGCCTGCCTAGGGGTTGGGGCTAGTGTAGCATGTGGTGCTGAGGATTGAACTGTGCTCCCAGTGCTTGCCTAAGCAGGTGCTTTAATCTGCTGAACTATCTCGCCAGCCCCCAAACACTGTATTTTTTGAGCACATGTCATACTAGTTTTGCTTACACTGCAAATGATAAAAAGCAGAGAAAAAGCCCAATATAGTATATGATAAATATATTCATCGTCTGTCTCCATCTCCTCCAATTCCACACCTTGAAGAAACTAGTATTTATGTAACTGTGCAGTTTGTGTTTTTGTATCTGCTTCACTAGGAAATAGTAATTTCTGAAGAACTTACTACTCTCTCTAGCCTTAACCTTTTAATCATAATTATTCTCACTACATAAGTCTGTTCTATTATTAATGATTTGGGAATGTTTCCGAAAGCCTAAACTCACAATTGAATCTTCAACATATTTCTTTTTGTTGGGGACTTGGTGAAGACTTAGAACAAATAAATACTGTCATTATATGTGTCAGGTATAGAACAACTCTTTCAAATACTGGGGCTGGGGAGATAAGCCAGCAGAATACGCACTTGCCTGGCAAAGTGCGAGGACCTGATTTCAATCCCTGGTCCCGCGAAAAAGAAAAAAGAAAAATCAAATGCTCGTTTTCATTGGTTGTTTATTGAGTGCTAGGAATCAAACCCAAGGCCCTTATGCATGTGAGACAAGTGCTCTATCGCTGATTTGTAACCCCTAATTTTTTCATTAAAGCCTTTTAAAAACTTGCTTCTTTATTCTGAAACCAGTGCCTAGAATGTAACTTTAACTTGACCAAATCCTACTTGCTTCCTTTAAAGCTATTTAGGAATCTTAGGAAGGTTTTCTTGATCTTAAGATGGAGTTCCATGTATGTTAGGTTATGCAGGACTAATACTACTGCATCCTAATTATTTTTCTACCGTACTCTCCACCCCATTAGACTATATGCTTCCCCAGGTTATGGGCTGTTTTCACTACTTTTTCTTCAGTCATCATAGCTATTTACCACAGTAGCTCTTACAATGAAACTTTTCTGAGCAAATCAATGAAAAAATGAACTAATGGAATTTGGCATTCTTAATCTTTGTAATAAAATAGATTATTTTATATTTGATGTTTTTTTTTAATATAACATCAATCTCAGTCATGTTTTCTGTTGCTTGGACTTCATAGTACATTTAAAGGGTTAGAGACACAGCCCATCAGCTACATTTATGTAATAATAAATCATAAATTTTTAAAAACTTAGTGCTAACAGATACATTCTTGTCTACACAGTGGAACCAGGATGTTATAACATTAGATGTTTGGATATCACTCAGTACTTCGAATACTGTTTTTTGGTTTTTTTTTTTTTTTGTCTTTTTGAGACAGGGTCTCGCTATGCAGTTCAGGCTGGCCTTGAGCTCACTTTTGAAGCCCAGGCTGGTCTCAAACTCGCACCAATCCTCCTGCCTCAGCCTCCCGAGTGCTGGGATTACAGGCGTGAGCCACCACGCCCGGCTCTATTATTTTCTTTACATCCTGAATAACAGAATGTCTCATATTCCAGGTCTGTCATAGGCACCAAACACATGCGATAAACAGCTAATATGTACTCTGAGCTTATACTGAAATGGGGAAGGTACAGGACTGAAGAGTTTAGTGTAGTGGATGACATGGTGGCTGAGAACCTTGTTTCTGGACAAATACAAACTCCAATCCTAGCTTCCTTTGCATAGGAGCTGGAGGACTGTGCAAGTTACTTAACATTCTTTATTTTCCTTTCTATCATCTGTAAAGTGAGATAAGAATAAGTCTAAGGGTTAAATGAGAAAAATGTGTGTTTAGCCAAGTGCATCATGTTGTATATGGTGAATACTGAATAAAGGCTGTTATTATAAAAGTGGTTACTGTATCAACAGCTTTATAAAGGGCTAAGTACCTGGCCTAATGGAATCAGGGAAGCTAGGTGGTTGTAGTAAACAATACTGAGTCTCTTTGGGACAGGTAAGATTATATATGATATGATGGAAGTTTATCCAAAATGGCATTGGTAAGCCATTAAAAGGTAAAAGCTGACTGTTATTAGAAAATATTTGAACTGGTTATTAAATATAACCATATGAAAAATTTTATAAACTTGCAATTAAAGTCAAAAGTAGTGCTATGAACCCTAAATTCCTATTTTATTATTTGTTTACAGTTTTATGTGTTGTACATGGTAGAAATATTGCAGAACAGTGCTACTGTACGATACATCTCTTTTTGACTCAGTAATGTCATACTGATGGCTTGAAAACAACTTTGGTGGGAGAATTTATTTTATGGAAACTAGGCAAAAACTACACTGCAGGCCTTCCTCTTCCTCTAGTGAGCCAGCTGTTGAACATTTAGCTACACACCGCTGATTATAGCAGAGTAATTAGCAGTGTATAAATGAAAGCAGTAAACCACTTAGGATGGTGGTAAGAAATCAAGGTAGGAGGACTTTCAAGTTTCTGAATGGTGTTTCTCTTTATTGAGAAAGAGAATATAAAAAGTGGGGGATGTTTGTGGGTGGGATAGTTTACTGCTGTTGTTGAATCTAAAGAAGCAGTAACAGACCTAGGAAGTAAAAGAGGCACTGGCCTGTAGGTTTGACACTCATATGAGGTGTGGACTAGAGACACTGATTTGGGAAGCAGCAATATATAAATGTTAACTGGAACTATGAGGGTTGAATACTTCTGAAAAGAGTGAAAAATGAGGTTTGGAGGTGGGGAGATGAGCTAGCAGAAAAGACAGGAAAAAAAATGCCACAAAATTATCAAGAAATTTCAATGCTGGTGGCCATTGAGAAAGTTCAGAGGGCTAAATCTCTGCTTAGGCTAGATTAGGGACAGCTGCTCCATCCCTGGCACCATATGCAGGAGGATCATTATGAATCCTAGCAGCATACTGAGACCCTCTGACAACCAAATACGTTAAAAAATAAATTCTGATGTTGAGAGTATTTTTTCTTTTTTCCTTCTTCTCAGGTATTGAACTCAGAGCCTCACATATGCTAATCTCCTCATCCCCTTTTGAGAAAAAAAATCTTCAGTATGTTGCCTAGGCTGGCTTTGAACTTGCAATCCCTCATGTCTTGGCCTCTTGAACAGCTTGAATTACCAGCAGGCATCAACACACATGGCTAAAGAAACAAGTGTTGGGCTGGGAACATAGCTCAGCAGCACAGTGCACGGTCTTGTGTACTACCCCCAGTGCCACTTAAGAAAAAAAAAAAAAGGATTATTTCAAGGAGGAAATAAACACAACACAAAAAAGGAATGTGGACAAAAATACAGGTCACGTGAACAAGGGCAGTGTCAGAAGATTGAGACAGAGTTGAGAGGGTTAGGAAGAAAAACAGACAGTAAATTTAGGTAACTAACTTAAACATGAGGATAAATTATCTCTGAATGTCTAAGAGGGATAGAAGAGAGTGACACTGTTAGGCTCATAGTACATGAGTTCACCTTTCTGTTTTTTTATTAATTCTCACCCCCCCCCATCAAACACTCATTATGCTAGCAACTAAGTGGCACTATTTTGCTCAGCTAACATTGTCATAGGATTTCCCTGTGAAACAGCAAGTAAATTAACATTTTATAATAAACTTTCTCATCAAATTCAGTCTGATGATGCTTGACTAGCACTTTAAGTAATACTCTAATTCTTCTGATTGTAGCTAGAGTACTTTAAAATATGCAAATCAAATCATGCCATTATTCTTTTTAAAATTTCCATGGCTTCTCAAGTACTCTTAGAATAAAAGAGAAAATACTTAAGTAGCATAGAGGACAAAGTGTATGTCATCCTCTTCTTTCATGTGAAATGTCTCATCCTTTGAGGATTTTTTTTAACTTTCCAAGGCTAACTGAGGTCCCTCTTAGGGTCTTTTCTGGGGCACTTAACTGTAATTTTTTTTTTTTTCTTTTTTGGAAGGACTGGGATTCAAACTCATGACTTGCCAGGCCATGGAGCTATCTCCCTGGCCCCTTAACTGTAATTATTTAACTTTATGGCTCCTTAGCACCATGTTGGACAACTCCCTACATATTTGACAGATGAAGCAGTATATGTGCACGAAGTAGTTAAAAAAAAATCACAGAATTCTTTTTAAAGGACAGATTTTATTTTAGGGCAGTGTCTACAGGGACTATAGGGTTTCACTACACAGATCAAACTTGTAGTGATTCTCCTGTTTTCAGGGTCCCAAGTGCTGTGATTACAGCCCAGTCTCAACTGCTATCTCAGGTCTCAGCGTGCAGGGCCGGGATGGAACCACTCTCCCCTGAGGCTGCCTAAGCAGGTGTGGTAATCAGCTGAGCTATCTGGCCAGCCCTGAGGGACAGCTTTTAATGAGGGGGTGCATTTAGTAATTGTTAGGTAAGGAAAGGGCAAAGACATACTTTCTTATACTCTAAAGTCTGAACTGGATGGGTGTGATGGTACACACTAGTAATTTCAGCACTTTGGAGGCCAAGGCAGGGGGATTACTCAAAGTTTGAGTCTAGCCTGAGCTACATAGAGAAAAAGAAAAATATCACAACTGTTAGAACCTTTTTTTTTTTTTTACTGTTTGAGACAAGCTGTCCCAGTGCAGTTCCCAGCTGGTCTTGAACTCCTAATAATCCTCCTACCTTGGCCTCGTTGTGCTGGGATTATAGGCCTGTGCCACTACACCTAGCTCAGCACTTAACTTTATAGTATTTCTTTTCTTCGGGTAGGCAGCAGGACCCTAAAGGTGAACATTTATCACAAAACCTATCATACTCCTAGTGTCCTAAGTGCTTTCAAGAACTTTGATTTGATAGAACTGAAGATTTTTGATGGCTTTTCCAGCAAATGAAAGAAAAATAAAACCTCCGTTCTTCAGAGTACTCTATTCTAGAAAAGAAAACTTATCTTCTGCACTTCAACATTGCTGAATTGAATTTCACAGCTATCAGTGACGATGACTCTGTTCCTCAGCAGTTTCGATCTACGTCAATTCACCTAGTGGTATTTCCAAATATTGGTGGGCATGTGATTAAAGGTGATTGTTGCCTTGAAGGGGAACAGATCTGTCTTTATGGCGTCATTCACAATAAAACATGGTCTAATATGTAGGAGAAGAGTAGAAAATTCTAACTATCCTCCTGTCACTTTTTCTTTAGAGTCGTCATCGTACTGCACTTGGAATTTTAAAAATGAGTTCTCTTCCCCAAGGGAAAACGGACACAAATAAAGGACAAAATTAATCCTTCCCTCACGCTAGCTGGGAAAGTGAGTAACATCTGTGGAATCCTCCTGGTCCTTCGACCAGCGCAGCCCTGGCTCGCCGCTCCCGCACCCCACGCCCCTTCCCGGATTACCTGTGGAAGCTGACGTTTATGTGCTTGTTGTAGGTGGCGGCGCAGCCCGCCGCAGCGCAATTGGTGGGCATGTCCCTGGCCCCCTCATTCAGCGCTCTCTAGAGCCTGCTCAGAATCGACGCGGGCAGTGGGCCCAGCGAGCTGAGGGGTGACAGCGGGGTGGGGAGAAGGAGTGCGCATGGAGGTGGGGCCGAGAGGGTCAATCTTTCCCTATTTATTAACGAGACGCTTTTGAGCTCGCAGAGCCGACCATCCCGGAGCTCCGACGCCTCTTTGCCTTCACCAAGATGGCGGACACTGCTCATTCCCCGCCCTCCCGAGAGAAACAGGTCTACTGTGTCCCTTGGGCGGTGTTCTTCAATGCAATTAAAAGAGGGGTTTCTCCTCCGTTTACTACGACGACATTTTTCCAAATCTGTAGCTGAGACCGGGCCAGCCCGCCACGCCCGCACCCACAGGTCTCAAGCTGGACCCAAGGGTGGGAGTGGCGTGAACCGGAAGGGCGCTCCAGACGTCTAGCAAATCTCCGCGCGAGCGACCAGCATTCTCGCGTAAACTGCAAACCTCGCTTCCGTCGTGATGCCGGAAGTGACGACGAAGGCCCGGCCGCTAGCGGAGCCCCTTTCTCGCGAGGCAGAAGATTCTTGATCGCTGAGGAGCAAGAGGGCGCTAGGAGAGAGAACTGGCTTGCGACGGTCGGCGTGAAAGAGCTGGGGTGCGGGGAACTTGGGGAGCAGCACCCTCTAGGTGTCCGGATACGGCAGGGCCGCGCCTGCTAGGTCCGTTAAGAAAGGAGGGAGAGGAGGAGGAAGGCAGTTGTCGGGCGGATCCCCGGACGGAGGGCTAAGGCGGTGTTGAAAGGCGCTGCTCCCCGGATGGCGACCGCGGACACTTCGGCCCCGGCCTCCAGTGGCCTGTCGCCAAAGGAAGAAGGAGAGCTCGAGGATGGGGAGATCAGCGACGACGATAACAACAGCCAGATCCGGAGCCGGAGCAGCAGTAGCAGCAGCGGCGGCGGGCTGTTGTCGTATCCGCGCCGGAGGCCTCTGCACCCGGCCCGGGGCGGCGGATCCGGCGGCGGCGGCGGCGGCTCTTCGTCCTCATCTTCGTCCTCCCAGCCGCCGCTGAGGAATTTCTCACGCTCGCGGCACGCGTCGGAGCGGGGCCACCTCAGGGGACATAGCAGCTACCGACCCAAAGAGCCTTTCCGGTCTCATCCGCCCTCGGTGCGGATGCCTTCGAGCTCTCTGTCCGAAAGCAGCCCCCGGCCGTCTTTCTGGGAGCGGAGTCACATCGCCTTGGACCGTTTCCGCTTTCGAGGCAGGCCGTACAGGGGTGGGAGTCGCTGGAGTCGGGGTCGAGGAGTGGGTGAGCGAGGAGGCAAGCCAGGGTGCAGACCTCTGGGCGGAGGAGTGGGGCCCGGATTCAGCAGCAGCAGCCAGAGCTGGCGAGAGCCCTCCCCGCCTCGGAAGAGCTGTATCCTTGCCGTGGCGCTCGGCCCTGGGTGTGTCACAGAAGTTCCCCTTTGCGTCATTAACAAGGTCCATAAGATGAGTGTAACTTCGCCAGGCCGCTTGTGTACCTTAGAGTTGTTCGGGAATTTCTATGTGGCACACTCGCGGTGTTGCTGAGTTTGCATCATCAGTTTTTGACATTACCACGCTATGGATTGGGGTACTAGGGGATCATGGATGGTAAGATTTGGATAGCATATCGGAAGCCCAAATTAATGTAAGCGTATATTGATTTTTATTTATTTATTTATTTATTTGCTAGGACGAGAACTTGGAGCCTTATTTGCACTTGACTTAATTATTAGGCAGGGAAAAATGGCCAGTGTTTTTGAATATACTGTACTGTGACTTGTATTGCGCCTTGGCATTGGAAATCCTAAAGTTATGTTAAATGCACAATTTCCACCATTCTTGTGATTGTGTTTACCTTCTGCAACCTCCTTGCAGCCTTAGAGTTTGGGGAAAGAGACTGTGTCGTTACCAACAATATTGATTTAGATGTTTTTAAAGGTTTTAATAGGCTTGGAACGCTGTATGCTTGTTAACTACATACATGTTGACTTTTGTATATTTTGTAAGTTGTGGTGGTTGCCTGGGGGCAAGACAGAAAGGTAAGCTTACTAACATTTTTATTTTAAAGTATTAGATTGGGAGATGGATATCCAATTATAGACAAGTCTAGGAAAAAAACATCAAAATATGTGATTGTTTTTTGCTCTCTTTAATTTTGTTCTCAGTTATCTTTAACGTTACTGAGTTTATTGAAGATTTATACCCAGAAATTAGTCATCTGAAGGTTTCCAGTTTTATAGAATTATGTCTTAATTACTCTGTAATAACTGCATAGAAATTTATGAAGGACTTTCATTACTAGCTGTAATTATTTTTAGTATGAAATTTACATACAATTACATTTATTGGGAAGATACTCAAAATTATTTTTACAGACTAGTTTGGACCAGAATGGGCTGATACCATGATGTGAAGGGACTAACAATGTTTAATTAGTAATAACAACTTCTGGTGTTGGTGCTCTAAAAAACCTTACTTTTGCAACCAGATGTTGTATTAAGAGCATTTGAGAATTGTTTCAGAAAAAATGTATTACATACTCAACTTTTAAACACAAATGAATATCCTTTTAAGATTAGAAAACCTGTGTCCAGAATATTTTTTTTTCTAATCCATGCATTTGTTGATTGTTCTGAATCCAAAGCCAGAAGGGCTGGCTATTCAGGCATATATATGAGTTTTTAAAGGAGAAAATAGAAATGAAACTTAAACATTTTGTTTTGGAGAGATGAGCAGAAATAAATGCAGTTTAGTGAGAAAGCTCAAGTTGAGATATACAAAAAGTACTATCACAGCAGACAGCTTTATTATTTTATACTAGTAAAGGAGGAGGGGCTGACCAGATAGCTCAGTGTATTAAAGCATCTGCCTGACTCGGGAACTAGGGTTGCAGGAACTGGGGTTCGATCCCCAGCATGTCTTGCTGGCCTGCGCGAGGGTGCACTGAGACTTCAGTTGAGACAGGGTGGTGGTGCATGATCCCAGTGCCTGAGTGCAGGAAAACAGGAGGCTCACTATGATTCCAGTCTGTGTACTGAGACCCTGTAGACTATGTACTAAAATAAATTTAAAAAAGAAGAAAAGAGATGGCGATGACTGGCCCTCATCATGCCTTTGTCTTCTGTTCATTCAGTACAAGTTTGGGTCTCTGGTATATACCTTTACTAATTTCTATGCTTATATATATTTCTATTAAGCAGGTATATGCAATTTTAAATGGAGTATAAGAAATTATGAAGTTGGAGCTGGGCAGATAGCTCAGTAGAATAAGTGCTTGCCTGGCAAATGCAAGGACCTGAATTCAATCCCTGGTTCTAGGGGGGAAAAAAAGAAATTATGAAGTCTCATTGACTTTGAGTTTTGTAATAACTTGTCAAAAGTAAGCTGTGCCTGGTGCTGCACTCTGTAACATCAGCGCTATAATGCTGAGGCAGGAGGACCACTTGTGAGTTTGAGGCCAGCCTGAGCTTGCATAGTGAGGCTGTCCCCAAAAAACCAAAACAATAATATTAATAGTAATATAACATCAGAAACACTCTCTTGCTGGTTTTTTTTTTTTTTTTTTTTAAATACACTTTTGTCCTCTAAGAAAAAGATGATGCTTGGGGCTGGGGAGATAGGTGAGTAGAATAAGCACTTGCTTGGCAAGCACAAGGGCCTGAGTTCAACCCTGGTTCCACAAAAAAAAAAGAAAGAAAGAAAGAAAAAAAAAAAAAAGAAAAAGAATGCTTATTTAGATCCTCTGTCATGGTTTTCCTCGTGAAGTATCAATAATCCATTCTAGCAGTGATGTCAGAATTTGCAAAGAAAAGCTTAATTTTTAATTCTTAGCTACTTTGGCATAATATAAGAAATTGAAAATTGTAGTGTAAACTTTATTCCAGTTCTTTTCATATCAGTATTATGTAGGTTTAATTCATATTTCCATTATGTGATAATAAAGTGCCTATAAATATTATATAAAAAAGTAAGTAAGCCAGCAAATATATGGCTTTCAATAATTTAGAAATGAAGTATTTTGAACATGGACTATTTGGTCTTAATTTTTTTAGTTTCAGTAATTTCAGTAGCTTCAGCTTTAAACAACGAGAATAAATCAGATTGTAGTGTAGCTAGTCTTGTTTATTTTAAATTTTTCAAAATATTAGACACTTTGTCTTTGAGCTTAAGTCTCTTTTATTTTATTTTTTGTCTTTTTGAGACAGGGTCTCGCTATGCAGTTGAGACTGGCCTTGAGCTCACTTTTGTAGCCCAGGCTGGTCTCGAACTTGCACCAATCCTCCTGCCTCAGCCTCCCGAGTGCTGGGATTACAGGCATGAGCCACTACGCCCGGCTGTAAGTCTCTTTTAAATGATGACTGTTTTAAACTTCCAAATCAGATGAGAGCTAAAGTAATTAGACCACTATCACCAGTAGAAAATATCGTCTCATTTTTAGCTACAGCTGAAAAGCTCGAATAGCAGTTTAATTTTTATTAGATTTTATTTATTTGTTTATTTTTGTACCAAGAACCAAAAGTCAGGATTCTACACTTGCTACTGCTGAGCTATCTCCCGGGACCTAAAATTTGATTTTTTTTTTTTTTTGTCTTTTTGAGACAGGGTCTCGCTATGCAGTTGAGGCTGGTCCTGAGATCACTTTTGTAGCCCAGGCTGGTCTCGAACTCACACCGATCCTCCTGCCTCAGCCTCCCGAGTGCTGGGATTACAGGCATGTGCCACCATGCCCGGCCCTAAAATTTGATTTTTAGAAGTAATTCTTTTTAAAAATTTAACTTAGAAATTGCATCGGGGTATGCTGGTTTTGTTCTATCTACATAATTAAAGTTAAGAGATTTTGTGTAGTAAAGGAGATGAGTCATAACTCAATTGCTTTTCCTAATTTTCCCATTCCTTAGTTATTTCACTTTTTGCTAATCTATGGAGTCTTTTTGATTTTAATAATTTCACAAGGACTTTAGTCTATTTTAATTGTTGCAGTTATACAGTCAGATACCATCAGGGCAAAGCCAGATGTAAATGTAGATGATTTCAGTATTTATGTATAAGAGTGCATAAGAAAGGAGTTGTGATTAGCCTGGAAAAGGCAAGATTGGAGAGATCAACACAGGTCAGATCATAAGACACCCATTGAAAGGAATGGGTTTTTGGACTGTCCTACTGAGATTTAAACTAGAGTTAACTGATTAGATTTGTACAGTATTCTAAGAAGGATTATTCTGTCAGTATTATAGGGCATGGCTTGTGGGGAGATAGGCAGTTCAAAATGCTGTATCTAATCTGGTCAATTTCTCTCATGATATGTAGAACTGTGAGAGTGAGTGCTCTAAATCAAAAAGCAAGAGTCTTAAAGGAGAGCTTCCTAGAGAGCATAATTATTTCAAGAATCAAGAGAAGAGAGGTCATGAATTTAAAAAAGGTAGACAAAGAAGGGAACAGTGATAGGGATGGAGAGCCGTGGTACACAGCATCAAATGCTGCAGAGAGGTCAAATCTTATAAAGTAGGGTTGGTGGAATAGTAGTAGACACTCAGTTTGAGCAGTTCCTGTTGATAAACAAGGCAGAAACCCATTTCCATTTGGTTATAGAGTGAATAGGCCTGAACAGCATTGAGCTGGTGTTCTTTCAGAAACTTGGCTCTGAATATATCAGAAAGCTTTTTCTAGAAGTTTTGCTATAGAACTGTAAAATAGTTTCTGTTGTACAGTACAGCTTATTTTCTTACACTGAGTGGTGAGTCTCATTTTTGCACTGTTTTAGAGAGTTTCAAGATCTTTGCTGGCTGCTTGTCCTGTAGATTGTTAAGCAGGAGAAAAAAATGTAAGGAATGTAGTGTAACTTTCTAATCAGTGGAAAATGATCTGTAAACAGTTTGTTTTAAAATCACTTAAGGTTCTGGTTAGAAAAATAAGGTGTAATAATGTTTAAATAATATGAATTAATTTAGAAAATGCATTCTGAGTACTATTTTATTTTTTATAATATAACTTAGTTGTACATATGTTGAATATTAATATAGATGGACTCTGAGCTTGTTATGTATTACACTTTTAAGAAAATATCTCTAATTCGTAAGTTGGGCTGATTGTCTGTAATATCTTAAGTTTTTTAAAAATTCGAGAGATGAGAAGACTAAAGAGAAGAAATATTTCCTCTTGATTACCTGAAGTGTACATAATTTATAGTCACTTTTTCTCCTTTCTCTTCAACATCCAGATTGTTTTTAGATTTTCTGGTACTTACAGGAAAAACAGTGCTATCTATAACCTAACTAGGTAGATTTTCTATGTATACTTGTGGTAATTATTGAAACCAATGATCTTATAAATGGTTTATTTCATGAATGCTTGTTGAATTGAAATGTGGGCACTTAATGAAAGTGAGCATTAAAAGCACATATATTAAATGTAACAGTAATTTTAAAATATCACTTCATGTTTCTTGAAAAATTTAAAAGAAATTCATCTGCATGTTTTTTGTTTTTGTTTTTGTTTTTTGTTTTTGACTCAAAACTTTTCAAATCTGATTTCCTTAATATGCTGTTCAGCCAAAAGTTTTGGAAGATCTCCATCGAGAAAACAGAATTATTCATCAAAAAGTGAAAACTGTGGGGAAGAAACTTTTGAAGATTTACTTTTGAAGTATAAGCAGATACAATTGGAGCTAGAATGTATCAGTAAGGATGAAAAGTTAGCTTTGAGTAGCAAAGAAGAAAATGTGCAAGAAGACTCTAATAAAACGTTGAACTTTGAGGACCAAACAAGCACTGATAATGTCAGTATTACAAAGGACTCAAGTAAAGAAGTAGCTCCTGAAGAGAAGACACAGGTTAAAACTTTTCAGGCTTTTGAATTAAAACCACTCAGGCAAAAATTGACTTTACCAGGGGATAAGAACAGATTGAAAAAAGGTAAAGATGGTGCGAAACAGCTTTCCCTAAAATCCGAGCCTACTGAATCTAGTCAAGGTAATGAATTAAATATTTTAATTATGGTTAAGACTTCAAAGAAGTGCCAGACACGATGGCACACACCTGTAATCCCAGCATTTGGGAGGCTGAAGCAGGAGTTATCAGGAAGATCACTGCAAGTTCAAGGCCAGCCTGGATTACAAAGTGAGTTCAGGGCCAACCTGAACTGCATATTGAGACTCTGTCTCAAAAGATGACAGTGCTTAAAAGGAGAAATTAGTTGTTTTGAAAATGTACTTTATTGAGTCCAAATTGTTTTGTACTTTTTTGGTAGATGTTCATATTATTTGGTGATAGCAGCTTTTGTTTCCTGCTGATGTTTATTTCTTTTTGGTCTGACATGTTGACCTGGACTTACAGTGTTGCATATAAGTGATAGTGTCATTTTTGTTTTGCAACTAGAATACCTTCTGCATTTACCACTTAACTTGATATGTAAGTTTTTTTGTAGGGTTTTTGAGAAAGTTTTTTTGGGTAAAGCAACGGCTTTTTCCAATTCCTAGTTTGAGATTTTTGTTTTAAGTGGCTGTTGAAGTTTATCATGTCTTTTCTCATAAGCATTTATCTTCTTAGTGTAATGAATTACATTAATTGTATGGTGTTAAATCACTCTTTTATGCCCAGTTAAGTAGTTCATAGTAGTTTAAATCACAGATGTTTTTATTTCCTTTTATTAAGATAGAATATGTAATATGTATATATATAGATATAGTAAAATTTACTCATTTTATAAAATAGTTGAAATTTTGACAAATAACGGGCAACTAGATAATACTTACTACAGTTATATATGGGATAGTTTGTTCCATTTGCAACGCCTAACATACTTTCCTCATTTCACTTTGTAAACTCCCTAAATCTTAACCAGTTTGATAAGTACTGTTCTGTTTCTGTGGTTTTGTTTTTCCAGAATATGACACAAATGATATCACTCAGCTTTATTCTAGCTTTTATTTTCACTTAGAATATATTTGAAATTCATCTAATTATATATATTGATAGTACATTCTTTTTTGTTGCTATGTTCCTGAGATTAACTCACTGTTTATAGTTCTTCACTTCCCCATTGAACCATTGGTTTCTTCAATTTTTTACCCATTAAAAACAAATTTTTGAGGGGCCCGGCAGGACAGCTCAGTGGTCTAAAGCGCCTGCTTAGGAAAGCTTAGGTGGCTGCAGGGACCACGGTTCGATTCCCCGGCACCACATGCTGCACCAGCCCTGCCCGCAGGGCAGTCTGAACCGGCCATAAAAATAAATAAACAAAAGTTCTGAAACAAGAAAAAAAATAAAATTAAATTAAAAAAAACAAACAAATTTTTGGTAATTTTTGTTTAGAATCTTTTGTCTGTGTTCATATTTTTTAACATTTCCCCTCTTGTTAGTTTTTAGCATAATACCATGATTCTTATTTCTGGAATACTTGATGATTTTGCTGGTGAAAGTATCTAGGATTGATGGAAGATTTTAAAATTTTTGTTTATGCTGTGCTGGGGTTCTAACCTATGGCCTCATTAATGCTAGTTAAGTTAGTGCCACTAAGTGACAGCCTCAGCCATCTAAGAGTAGCTTTTCTTGAGTTTTTTTGTGGAACTGGGGATTGAACTCAGGACCTTGCACTTGCCATGCAGGTACTTGTGCTCCTGAGCTATCTCCCCAGCCCCTGAGTGTTTTAAGATGAAGATAGTTCTTATTTTCTGTTAAGGGTGTTCATGCAAATCTTATTTTTCTAACCATGTGTCCATTTCTTGAAATTGGAAAAGTTATAGTTACTAAGAATTTCTTTTCCTTTTTAGAATTTGCAACATTTATACATTTTATCTCTTTGGTTTTTCCCTTTTAATTTCCCCAGAAACAAGGCCATAGTTTTTATATTATTTTTTACCTGTTGAAGCTGTGATGTCATAAAATTTATACTTTTGCAGTTTCTAAGCTGTGCTGTGTAATTTTATCTAATTTGTTCTTTTGGTGGTCTTTTGTTTGTTTTGGGACAAGGTCTCTATAGTTGGCTGGTGTTGAAGTCTGTATGTGTGCGGTGGAGGTGAGCATACTTTGAACTACTTGAATTCTTGGGTGATTCTCCCATATCAGCCTCCTACGTGCTGGGTTCATAGTTAGTTGTTCACCATCTCTCCTGGCTTCATCATTTATTCTAAATATTTTCTAATTTTTGTTTTTCTTTGACTTGTATCTATTTGGAAATATTTCTTTGGTGCTTTTGTTATTGAGTCTATAACACTGGTAGAGAATGATAGTTATATGATAACCAGTCTTTGGAAATACTGGTCGAGACCTGTTTTACTGTCTTAATTAATATGTGATTGATTTTTGTAAATCTGTGTGTGTGTGTTTGAAAGGGCTGTATAGATTGTTTATTGTTTTTATCATTTTTTTAATGTTGATCACATATAATTTTCCTCCCTGTACTGGGGATTGACCTATAGACTATTATCACTCCAGCCCTTTTTCTGCATTTTTGAGATTGAGTCTTGTATTTTGAGGCAGGCTGGGCTCAAACTTAGGGATTCTCCTGCTTCAGTCTCTGAGTGCTAGAGTTACAGGCATATGCCACCATACCTAGTTTATGATGATAGATAAATGCTCTGGGATAACTTGATATGTAAAGCTTTAAGGGCCAGCCATATGATGTAAATTTGCTTGTAAACCAGATTAATGGCCATTATTGATTACAAATTCTCAGGAAATTTTTTTTCCTTCTCCAAAGAAGTAGAAGTTAAAATTTATGGACAGACAGTTTCAAAAGTATAATCTATGAGGACTGAAAAGTTATACAAATAACTACAAAGAATAGAATGAGAGTTATGTGTGAAACCCTATAGTATGAAAAGAAAGGATCAAATATTCTCCCTTGGATTTAGGAGGTTTTCATTGAGATGATCATGTTTGATAAGCATCTTGAAAATGAGTCTTTTTCCATTTAGGAAGTTAGAACCAAATCAGCGGATAGATACAGAGGACCTTTAAGGATATTGAGATTGATCAAATGTGTATGCAGTCCATATGTATACTTTTAGGACAAAGTAGATGTGTTTATAGCAGGTTAGAGTGGAATTGAAACCAACCTGGAATTTTTTTTCTTTCTTTTTTTTTTTTTTAATTGTCTTTTGTTGAGACAGGATCTTGCTGTGCAGTTCACGCTGGCCTTGAGCTCACTTTTATAGCCCAGGCTGGTTTAATTCACCCTGATCCTCCTGCCTCAGCCACCCAACTGCTGGTATTATAGGTGTGCACCACCATGCCCAGCTTCAACCTGGAAATTCTTGTTAAGGAATTTGAGTTTTATTTTTTAACATGGAGACGGTTGTCATAACATCTTCAAATATGAGAGTAGTGTGATCAGTCCTGTGTTTGACATAAAACAGCTTCTGGCCTTAGTGTGGAATAATTTTCTATAAGGAAATGATGGCCTTCATGTCCTATTTCTTGTTTACTGTGCTTTATCTTTAGCCACTTTCCGCTCAAGTATTCTTATTTTGTTTGTTTGGTTTGGTTTTTTTTGGCAGAACCGGGGATTGAACTCAGGCCCTTGCACTTGCCACGCAAGCACTTATTCTACTGCCCTTTCTCCCCTGCCCTTAAGTATTCTTATTTTTAACATTTTTGACTTTCGTCTAAAAAGTTAAATGCCTCCTTATTCATTGTGTATTCTTCTTTAACTTCTGTCAAGTGCTTTTCCTCTTTTACAATGAGATTTTGGAAAAGCTGGTCTGCACCTGTTCATTTCCCAGGCTCTTGTTAACCCGTTATAGTCTTAATTTTCTGGCTCCATAGCAAAAATGAAGCTGTGCACAGCAAGATTATATGTGACCTAATTGTAGAATTCTGTGGGTGCTTTTCATTTGTTTCTCCCATTCATTGACAAATTAGTTGAGCATTTTGTTGTAGGCATTTAGAGGTTCATTATTATTTTTTTAATTTAATTTTTTTTTTTTCTTGTTTCAGAACTTTTGTTTGTTTATTTATTTATTTTTAGGGCCAGCTCAGCCTGCCCTGGGGCAGGACTGGTGCAGCATGTGGTGCCGGGGATCGAACCATGGTCCCTGAAGCCACCCAAGCTTTCCCAAGCAGGTGCTTTAGACCAATGAGCCATCCTGCCGGGCCCCCTAGAAGTTCATTATTGAAAAAACAGATTTATGCTCTCATAGGCTTTCCTTTTGTTTGCCTTTAGAGGCAGGATCTCACTGTGTTGCACAAGTTGGCCTTGAACTTCTGGGCTTAAGTGATTTTTCTTAGTCTTCTGTTTGTTTATCTGGGGCTACATGTGTATATCACTTTTCCCCAAATAATTTCTTATGCCTCCATAAGCTTTCTTTTTAGACAGGAAGGCAATAAAGCTGATGCCTAAGTTAGGTCTTAGAGAAACATGGCAGCGTAAGTAGGGTGGGAATAGAAGAAAGTAGGTGCATTACTAATAGGTAGATTAGAATAGCTCTCAATTTGAATGTGAGATTTAAACAGAGTTTGAATCTGTATATGATAGCCAAGTGGATATTTGAAGAAGAGGTTTCCAGGCAGAGAAAACACTCATTTTCAAACTGTGGTCATTAGATCATGTCTTCCCCCAGATTTACTTGATTATGAGGTCTGAGAATGGGTCACATCAGTCAGTATTTAACTAACCCTCTGTTTTCTGGTACATGCTCAGGTTTGGGAATCACTGAACTGGCTTAATAACGAGTGCAGGATGCCCAATCTGTTTGGGACGTAACAGAAATGGCTATACTACTAAAGAAGAGCTAGTGATGTGCATAGTAGGAGGGAGGTTAGGGATACAGTTGGGAGGCCCATAGTGCAGAGCAGTGATGCATAGATAGATATCTTTACTATATTTAGTGTTTTTTTTTTTTTTTCTGATTTTCCTTTTCTGTCTTTTAATGAATTTTTCTGTCTGACTTGTTTAAGTTTTGATATCCTATTTCTGTCTCTTACAAAACAAAACAAAACTAGGGTATCACTGTGCAAGTACAGGCTGGCCTTGAACTCACTATGTAGACCAGGCTGGCCTCCAACTAATGGTGATCCATCTTGAGAGATTTCTTAATTTTTAAATTCATCTTTTAACAAAAATAGTAGCCGAGTACTACTTACTATAAATACACTATATTCTACATTTTAAAGCTGTTGTAGATTAGATAATATGTAAAGTTTAATACTACTTTAGAAATCTGACCTCAGGCCTAAAGATCGGAGAATACGTGGATGGATTTCATTAACGTGTTTATCCTGGCATTCTAATAGAAAATTGATTCTATAATACATGAATCCAATATAGTTTTAAATGTTGAATTCCTTTCACTTTTAGTAGGCTAAATTAATTTGATCATAATCTTTCAAAGGTAGAATATTAGTTTGGTAATGAATTTTGCTTTTTTTAATTTTTTTTTTATTTTAGGGAAGGGTCTACAGGTTGTTCAAGGTCTCCTTACTAGATTGGATGTGTTTACAGCCTGCTTACAGTCTCTCAAGAGCTGGGATTATAGGTTTGAGCCACCATACCCAGTCTCAATTGCCATCTGAATGTGCCCCTGGGATGGGGCTGTCCTGGCAGGCCTGAGGATGGAGCCCCTGGCCCCTGCGTCTGTTTGCAGGTGCTTTAATCCTCTGAGCTATTTGGCTGGCTCTGAATTTGGTTTCATAAGTTTTGTTTTCATTTGAAATGTTTTTTAGTTCACAGGCTGTTTTATTTTATTTATGTATTTATTTATATTATGGCTGGCTCAGCCTGCCCTGGGGGAGAGACTGGCGCAGCATGTGGTGCCAGGGATCGAACTACAGTCCCTGCAGTTGCCTAAGCTTGCCTAAGCAGGCGCTTTAGACTGCTGAGTTATCTTGCCGACCCCACAGGCCATTTTATTTGTGTAATTTCTGGATTATTTTGCTTCATAATTTTCCAAATGAGGCTGTCACAAGTGGCTTGATTAGATTTTTATTCCCTTTAATGGCATTCTTTCGGACATAATATTGAGAAAAATTAGACCCCTTAATGATAATACTTTAAAATAATACTAGCTACTGCATAGCATTGCTTTATTTTAGGTTGATTGATTGTGGGTATCTTTTAGAGTATTTCAAAAGATGTTGTTTTATTTTAAAGGATTAGAAGATGAACAAAATTTAACAAGAAGAATTAATACCTCAGATATTCTGTCTGACAAGGTAAGATACTGTGTTTTACAAGTGGCTATCTCCATGAGACTGACTTTTGCACTGCTGGAACCTGTCCTTTTGTTACTGCAATGACTTTACAATGGTTACAGACCTTCAGGTAAATTCTGGAAAGCTGTCTTGGAGTTTTTCTCCACTGGGGTTCTGCAAATTATGTTATACTGAAGCTTTATTTGTGATAATCTTTTTTGTTGTTTGAATTTTTAAATTTTTAAAATTCATCCAGAAATTTTCTTCTCTTGAGTTCTTTGTGAATTATTCTTTGTGAAAACTTAACCTGACACCAAATTATGACTCATCTTTAATTAAGTAAGTGAAGTTTTTATTTATTGCTTATCATTATTTTGTTTTCTCCAAAATAACTTTAATGTCTGAGTTCCATGAGTTGTTGTGAAGCTTCAATTCATTAAAGTACAGAAGTATCAGAAACTGTTTAACTTAAAAAACACCACTCAACCATTCAAGCCTTTTACTTGTTAGAGGTTTCATTTTGTTAAGAATAAATTAAAATGATTTAAAGAGCTGATGAGCTTTAGGAAGGATAGTCTTGGATTTAATAAGAATGATAGGACAGATACACAGATGTTTGGATAGAAACACATGCAGATACATACTCATAAACAAGTCTTTGATATCCTTACAATCACCCTATCAAGTTGACATCATATGTGCCCTATAGATGAAGTAAAATTCATTTGGGTAGATTAGATGACTTACTCAAAGGGATTAGGTATCAGAGTAGTAATTGAACAAGGTTCTTTGATTCTTAGTTCAACAGTCATACATATCTCTGTTTCAGATTTAAGCATAGAGTTAGTTGTATGACAGAGTCAGTGATTTTTTTCTTTTTTTTTTTGTGTGTGTATTCACTATAGGGTCTTACTACACAGGTCAGACTTGCAGTGATCCTTCTGTTTTCAGCCTCCCAGTTGCTGAGATTACAGGCCAGCACCACCATACCCAGTCTCAGTCACTGGTGTAGTGCACCTCGGAGGCAGAACAGGTATAGCTGGCCGGTCCTTGCACCTGCCTAAATAGGTGCTGTAGTCTGCTGGGCTATCTGGCCATCCCAGTGATTTTTTTCTATCATTTCAGCAAAGCACTGTAGTTGCAATATCTCAGTGGAATAGTGTTAATAATTTTTTTTTTAAGTTATACTCTAGATCAAGAGTGCCTTTGAGTAGAATTTTCTACAGTAATGGAAGTATTCTGTAGCTTTACTGTCAAGTATGGTAGCTGTCAGCCATACATAGCTATTAAAACTTAAAACTGAAATTGATATAGCTTAGGTACAATTTAAAATTCAATTTTAGTTAAGTTTAAATAGCCACCTGTGGTTGAATATATCATTTGGCTAGCACAGGTACAGAATTTCAATGTCAAGCAATACAACTTTGTTATGTTTAAGATAAAAATCATGTCAATTTTATCTATCTGTCTGTCTGTCTGTCTATCTATCTATCTATCTATCTATCTATCTATGTAGTACTGGAGATCAGGCTTGGGACCTTGAGTTTGCTAAGGCAGGCACTATGCCACTGTTAATTTTAAAATGTATTATTTACTTATTCTCTGCAGTGGTAAGGGTAGTAGTGTAGTTGACTGGTAAAAGATTTATGGTAGTAAATATTAAGGTGAAGACATTAGAAAGGACCTCCTATATTCCTTATGCTTAGTAATAGTAAGAATGTGATTTTAGAAGAAAAATATAATTACAATTGACCAATAGGAAACAGTTACAAGGGAGCCTTAACATTTTGTAATGTTAGACTAAAGTCTCTTTACTCCTTCTGCAACTTCTTAAAGACCCCTTCGAACTCCTCACATCCTTTGCCAAATACCTGGTTTCCAGTTAAGAATCTCTGTTTCAGATAGCCTAGTATTATCAGTTGTAATTTAGCTAAAATGTGGAGAATAGATTAAGTTTTAAGTTTTATCTCTAAAAGGTAGAAGAGAGTGGAATGGGAAAGGTTGATCCATGAATACCAGTCTACAATTAGGAGTAAAAATACTAGTGTGCTGTTAATTGCATAGTAGAGCAACATTAGGGAACAGTTACTTATGTAACTGGAACACTATGTGTTCCAAAAAGCTTAAAGGATTTTGAATGCTTTCACCATAAAGAAGTTGCATTTGAGTAGATACATTTAATGTTTGTTTGAACATTGTGCAATGTATGATGTATCAAAGCACAGCATAGTACCCCCTTTATCTTTTTATGTATGTTTAAAAAATTAAGTTTTAAAAGTTGGAATAAAAAAATTAGAGAGTTGTTTCAGTTGGAGAAAGTTCCCGAACATGTCTTCATTTTTTGGTTTCTCTAAAGAAGCCTGAAGTATTCAAATATTTTAAATATTCAGCTTTACAATATAAAATACTCAAGTGTAAGCAATCTCTACAGATTTATTCTTTCAACAGTAGAAAAATTGTTTTCATTTTGTTAGTGCATGTTTGTAATTTGTGCAGTGTACAGTCATCTTGCGGAGTGATTATACTTATACACCGTAATATACCACAGCTTGTGTCTTTTTGTTTCCATTTAATCACCTTCCTTCTGCTCCAACTCCTTATTCCATTTTTCATTCTTGCTGAAGTTATTGATGTTTATTCAAATTATGGTTAGTAGGCTACTTAGTTCCCCTTTTACTTCTCTTAACCCCTCTAGCTTTTTTCCCCTTGGACTGCTTCCCATTGTAAGAAGCCTATCTTTTGGTGCCCTTCTAGCTATCTTTCATTATTTCTTTGTTTGTACTTTGCCTCAAATGAGAGATATTATATGGCATTTAAACTTACGTGTCTGGTTTATTTCACTCAACATTATAAAGCTCTTAATTAAAAATCTAGTTTATTATTTTTCTTCAGTATTTAGTATAGGGACTACAAGGTCTCATTACACAGATCAGACTCATAATAATCCTCCTGTTTTCAGGCTCTCAAGTGCTGTGATTATAAGTGCATGCTACCATACTAAGTCTCAATCGCAGTCTCAGTGCACCCCAGGCATGGGGCCGGCAGGGCAAGCGCAGGATCGAATCCTGGTCCCTGTGTCTGCCTAAGCAGGTGCTTTAATTGTTTGAGCTATCTGGCCCTAAAAAAACTTTTAGTTTACAAATTGGAATCTTGACATTCATTGTATCTGTGCTCTCTGTCACTTTTGAGTAATAAATTACATGATGGTAGGACTGCTTCATTCTTTACTTCTTACCTCTTATGCATCCCTGATTTCTTCTTGCATTTGTTGTCACTGTTTTACTCTTTCAAATTCGGGTAACCCTCACAGGTACTGTTCAGCTTGTGTAAGTTAATGTTTTTGCATGTGGTTTTGTCAGTTGTACTCTGGTCTTCTAGTCCTGTACATTTATATCTATGCACATATTGTTCACACATTGATCTACTGTGTTTATATTATAGGAATTAAATTCTGTCTTTTTTTTTTTTTTTTTTTTTTTTTTTTTTTTTTTTTTTTTTTTTTTTTTTTTTTTTTTTTTTTTTTTTTTTTTTTTTTTTTTTTTTTTTTTTTTT